>NNCF01132744.1:41270-65363 GCA_002313205.1 Laupala kohalensis
TATATATATATATATATATATATATATATATATATATATATATATATATATGTGTGTGTGTGTGTGTGTTTATATATGTTTTTGAAGTGAAAAGATCGGATGTCTGTCAATTTTTAAAATAACATTTTATGGACTGACACACCATATGGATCTAAGCATAATACCAGTACTGTAGTTGCAGTTTTATTAAAAATGATTCTGATTAGGAAAAAGGGTCATCAGCATGCATTAGCTCTTATTTGTTCATGGCATGATACTGATGTCCAGCATTCTTTACTTTCAAATAATCTTGCACAATGGATTTGGATCAGAGTCTGATTATCATATGTTGAAAACGAAAATAAGGCATGATGACTAAATAAAACATTAGCAAGATATTTGTTTATAATGAGAATAATATAACATTCTGTGAATATTAAACCAATATTAAAACAAAACTCTGAGTTATCTAAAGGAAACTATGTAAACAAACAGAGTCCGCTGTGGAATGAGATTTCATTCAGACACAACATTTCTTATGGGTTTTTATTAGTAAAATCCCAGTTATTTTTCATTTTTGTTGTTGATTCTTTCTGATCATTGTCTAGAACAACTACTAGAATATCTTTTAAAAATCTGAATACGAGAGTTTGTAGATAACTTTATATTGTATCAGTATATGAATCAGTCAATTGCTTAAAATAATTTGTAAAATAGCAGTTATCAACTGCATATGACTGCATGGAGTATAATAAACTAATTCGCTAAGCCAGAGATCACTTTAATTCCAATCAAGGACCTTGAGGCAGTGGCAGCTTTAACATTTCTACATCCCAAGGCAAATTCATCCTAAAATAAGTTAACTTCATATAAATGCATCTGTGGAATATGTACAAATTTTATTTTCAATAGACTTTAGGAGGGGGTCTTAATATTATTTCACATTCTCTTTGCTTGAGAGCTGACAATACGATAAGTGGAGTCTCAATATTATTTCACGGTTCTTGTTGCGCGTGAGCTTGGAACAGGACGTGCGTGAGGAAAGAAGATAGTAAGTCTACCTTAAACAATAATTTCTACCAATATAACACTAGGAATATAAATATTATCAACAGTTCATTAACTTTGTCACAGTAGTTACCGGAAAAACGTTCTGTACCAAATTTGTACAATGTCCCTTCTTTTTTAAATCATAAAAGAATATGCCAACAAGCTTGAAAAATATTTGGTAAGTGAGCAACCTTCTTTAAACATTAAAATTATACATGCAAGTTTTATTGTAATATTGCTTTGAAATGTGAAAACGACTGTGTGTATGCATTCTCGAGTGTTAAATCACAATAAGGATTCGATTCCATTCTATACGTGGCTGTCAGTCCATCTTGACATAACCTCTTCCACATAGTTGTTGGGTATTGTACGCCACGACTTAGCTCTTCAGTAGCAAATACTTTCGCTAAACATAACTAATTCCTCATAGATGCTGAATGACGATGAAGTTTCCCCCAAACACTCTCGCTACACGCAAGCCATCGCCGTTCTACGACCAATTCAACAATTTTGTACGAATACCGATATGTTTGAGTACTTCTGACAACGAGTACGCTCACGACCGTTCGTTTTGGGAAGAAGTCTTGAGCGCTGAGACGCTCCCCGAATGGCGCTGTGAGCGCTGAAGGTAACTCTCCGATCAGAGGTTGTGTCTGTCGTGGTTAGTTCGTGTGGTGTAATTTGAACACAGCGCGGCGCGAGCAATTCAGTTGATATTTTTAGGTTTCTTTTTCAAGATTGATAGAAATTACTTGAGATATGTTTATAACCCCAGCCATTTGTACCTTCATGGGAGTCGTGGAATTTTGTCTATTGCAGGCCCATATAAATTTATAACCCTCCAATCGGAATTTTTCTTTTCACAAAACATATTTAATTTTTACATGGTCATCAAAACGTAACAAATACAATTAAATTTCTTTTTTATCTTGATTGTTGAATAACTTACCCCGTTGAAGTATTTTCATTAATTTTATTTTTTACGTATTTGAAATGTTTATGTTTTGTAGAAACACTAGTTAATTTACCAAAAATAATTATAATTGAAAACTAATAATTAAAAAAATATATAAATATCTAAAATTTTCAAGAATTTTAAAAGACCTCGCGAAATTGTGCCCTGAGCCATACACTTATAGCTACTCTTATAGCAGTACTCCTATAGCTACAATTTTTTGTTACAAAATGTAACCAGTCATTAGCATAAAAATATTTACTGATATTTGGATTAAATAAAATTTAAGAATCGTCATCGACGCATCAATGACACTAATCATTTTGTCTCGGTATTTAAGTAACAAATTGAATGTGTTTCATGTATTATTTGGTCTCTTCCCAATCATTTTCTGTATCACAAACAAACATCCGTTTGAAAACTTTTCTTAAGCTGCAGAATGAAATTGTGGGGAATAAATATACTTCGATAAAACTTATTGGGATGGATGAGTGCAGTATAAGAAGGTTTTCACTGCGTGCGTAACAGCGAAATTGATAATCTGTTCGTACTCGAACTCGGTTTAAGTTTGGCGCGTTCCGTGTGTGTTGTGGGTCGTCAGAAGTCATTGACCTCTGCAGTGCTGGTGAAGCGATCTCGGAAAGAATGTGAGGAATGACCCGCAAAAAGCTGCTTCCCGTTAGATGGTCATCACACGGACAAAACACGTCGATAGTAGAGTATCCCTCTCATATGAATGAGCCACGGTGATGTAAACACGCTTCCAGCGGTAAAAACACAGGCACAAACAAAACAAATATTGGTCTGTTCCAAAGACTAAACATATGCAACTTGATGTACTTTGACTCGCTAGATTCCAGTCTGAATTGATCCATTCCTCCCCTCCCCCACCCAGTTTTAACATTCCGTCAGTGGAACTTGATAATGCGAATTTCCGTAATGATTTAACTGACATAACTAATTCCATTTTTAAGCTCTACAAACATTCTCATTAACATCTGCGAATGTTATTTAAAAATACTTTCTTCATTAAATTTATTTTATTTTTGTAATAATATATGTAAATTTGTCTTAGTTTTGGTCAATATCGGTGATAGATTCATCTCGGTTCTTGTAACATCTGTCCGTTTAGGAACTGAATGAAGGCGAGAGTTGCTTGCTTTAAATGAGTGAAAGGGGATGGAGGATGTGTGGCCGTTTTTAAACTACAAACCAGGCGCCACTATTGCTGCTTAGTGAGAGACTTAATACCGCCACATGCTTGTGTACACATGTATTGCGCATAGTTTTTGTAAATGCATGAGACAAAAATTAAAAAAAATTAACAATATCAGCACATTACTGTTTTGGATCCTGGGCCACTAGTAGATAACAAAAAGTTCCAACTAAATCCCCTAATTTAACAATGAGTATGTTTTCGTTTGGTGTGGTCCATAAAATACGCTGACCACGGGAAAGGGAGGGAGGTCCCATTGAGCTTACGCTGATGTACGATAAATCATAGGGGAAGGGGGGTCACGAAGATTTGTACGTTCATGGAGTTTCATATTAGTATACAAGATTTATTTTCTCTAATTTACACCCTGCTCCCGACAGAGTCATTCCAGGGGTTTGTACAGATCTATTCTCCTCTTCATTACTCCCACCGTTCCGAATATTTATTCAATGTCACTTCCTCGTCACATTTACACTCCTTCACGGCTTATAACCAGGGGAGATGGGCGTCATCTCCTGATATTTCGTTTTCTCTTGTCTGCTATTTTAACCCAGTATTTTTCGAAAGGTCGAATTTTTGTCCCCTTGATATTAGTTTGTCCTTGTTTCTTGTATCTAGCATATCCAGTTGCATAAACTTGCTTATATTATTTGATTTTTCGCTTCCATACTTGGCACAACCCCGTAACACAGGGTCTAGAGTTTCTTGCCCTCCTTTACATCGGTATGTTCCCGTGCGCTTTACACCAACCTTCTGCAAGTATGCATTCATTTGTCTGTATCCTATCAATATCTCTAAGGCTTAAGACGCACTTGCGTTTTCTCCGCTTAAGAATCGCTCCGCCCCACTCCGTTTGTGCAAAGACGCACTTAATGGAACCGGTCGTCAGCGGGCAGGAGTAGGGGAAAGTGAGTAGGGGTGGAAGGAACAAGGTCACTTCAGGACGAAGACAGACATGCTTCGCGCAAATCTTGTACAATATTTTGAAACTTCCCTGCTTGACAAGTTTATATTAGAATTTTGGGAAGTCGTGTTTAGTTCGTTTCAAATACATGGACAATCAAGAACACTGTACAATGCAAATTCACAATCTGACACAAAGATTCACAATGACTTCACGAAAATAGTACGACATAGAACTCAAATTGAGGAACAAATATTACAAATAATTGAAATGTAAAGCTTTAAAATGTAGATGTGAAAATGCGCATTTCTCCCTTTTTAACTAAAACCACGCCAAAAATTTTGACAATGACATAACGAAACTCTCAAAAGTCTAAAATACAAACAGAAGAATACGTGAAGAAGTCAAAAATGGTAAAACACGAAAATAAGAAAGCTTCAGAAAAACGAACTCCACTAAAAAGGATGCGAATAGTTTTTTTATAAAGAAGTGAGGAAGCACTAGAACAAATACTCCGTGATATTATAACTCAGTGTTGCAATAATTAATATATGATATAATAACATGATATAATAATAATAACATGATATAATTAATAATCAGTCCGTAGATATTGAAGGAAATGGTATTCAAGGGAAGAACCGTGAAAGAAATCACCAACCGTCTTCCTCGCTTCTCTCAATATACCCATCTATTAACACTTAGCAGACGAGAAGGTCGCGCAGGAAGCAGCGGAGATCTCCGCTCCGCGCCCGCTAGGTGTGTCTTTGCCCATAAGACAACACGTGCTGTCTCCCCGCCGGACCGCTCCGCTCCGCGTCAAAAACACCAGTGTCTTTAGCTAAAGTTTTCTCTCTTTGAAAGGAACCACCGGCTTTTACTCTATACGTAATATCATTTTGGAAAGAGTACGTTTGTTGTCCTCTGATCTCCCATCGCAATTGCCAACTTAAATTCATTTTCATTTCTATCATCCTCTTATAATTTTTATCCCCCCTCTGTTTATCTAAATCATAACTTTTCCATCTTTCCTTACTAATGTCCTATATTTCATATTTTCTATGTATAGATCCAGTGGCATGAACCTCGAAAGCACTTCCAACGCTGTGTTAAAACAGTCTTGTAGCATCTACTTCATCCCAATATGTACATTCTTTGAATGCTCTCTATGATTTTATTTATTTGTTTACTGTGTACCCTATACCCTCATATCAATGAACCACATGTTATTGTGCGCAATAATACCCCTTTGAAAAGTATTCTTCTTTGTCATATTATTATATAGACATTCAAGATCACAAAAATTACAATAACCAAATATAATTATAAACATGAGTAATGTTCAAACAAATTAAATAAAAGATAGCCATTTGTTAAAACCGTCGTTAAAAATTAACTTTTAAATATAATAAATATTTCAATCAATTACAAAAAATATTGTTTCTTTATTTTTTAAATCTATTTCAGACGTTCCCTGGCGGGGGCGGGGGTCACGTTGGTGTGGTGATATGTTACGAAGGGAAGAGGGGGTCACAAATTGGCCATTTTAGCCTACGCATTTTATGAATTATATTTCGAACAATTCCAGTAAATTTTTTATTCGTGCAATTTCAAAATTTTGGAACCTTCGAATTGGATAATTTTTTCTTCTTCTGGGGAGTTTTCACGGCCCCTTTATACCCCCAGTGTCGCCAGAGAAACTTCCTTAAAATATGCTCTGGTGTGTGGTATCACGCCGCTATTGAGTATACGGCAAGTCAGCGACCACAGAAATCCGTTGTGGTCCATTCTCGTGGAGGAGAAAAGAAAAAGGAACGAAAAAATAAGTGAATAAGAGAAACCATAAAGACAAGTCATAAGGAAATAACGATAAAATAGTAGTGATAATGATAAGTAGACTTAATACCCCCGTAATTACTTATTTATGTAGAGGGATAACAAAACGAATTTTTGAATTAAGGAAATGGTTATTCGGATTCGTGAGGCTTAGAACTCGCCTCATCCAAACTTATCAAAATACTCGCGCCTTCTTTCACCAATTTGGGTTAATGTCGTTTACGTTTCTATTGCTTATATTGGAAAGTAACTTTCCTAATGATCATTTTATTTAACATTTTATACGCCCGTCACGTACACATAACATTTTTTTCAATATCTTCAATAGAGAAGACCGAGATGAATGACGTACTTCCACTCATTTGTCATGGACAGACTACTCCACAAAATGAACATGAGTAGTGCACCTTACACCCATAATACTAACTACTGGAGAACTTCTTTTAACTGGATCCGAAAACTTGAAAACTATGATTTTATTGAAATGAATAATTAAACAATATCCTGTAAAGATAACACTTGCCATTTATTATAAATCAATACTATGTGAATACTAATAACAAAACAGTACTGAATAAGAAAAGCACTGAATAATCCCGAATTCATGGTACAAACTTTAAGGGTTGGTCAGGACACTGTAACAATATTGTATAGGGATGTATGGGCGCAAGTGACGCGCTGAGGCGCAAATATTACTTTCTTCTGGGGGAAAGCTGAAGAGTCTCGTATATGCGACTCCACGAGACTCATATGAGGATCTCGTTGCTCGAGTATCCGTAGCAGCTGCACTTTTTTCTGTTATATTGTTGTATTTGTAAATGGGAATTGTAGCGTGATATTGAAGCTTATCTACATGTAGCGATAGGGGTTAGGAGTTGGGTGGTAGGTTATCGTTAGTAGGTGGGTTTACCAACAACTTGGCCCACGTGGAGGGTTTAGTAGAAATGGTTAGTAATAGTTAGAGTTATTGATACTAGGAGGAGCTGGATAGAGGAAGGAAGGTTTGCTTTTCAGTAGACTATATGAACTGGGACATTAATGTGAAAAGCTACAAATTTTCTGGCTCCATCGGGAATCGAACCCGGGAAGACTTGGAGATGAGCAACAACACTGCCACCTGTGTCACCGGTATGACTGCTGCACGTGTGAGTGAAATACCTGACCTGTACCAACCATAAAAGTTTGTACATGAATTCGGGATCATTCTGTAGAGTCCTTATAGAATGAAAATGTGCGAAGCAGTTGTGTACACACTCTCCCGACCAACGCGAGTAAACCGTACCGGACACTCGTAATAACTGTCCGTAGTAATAATGTATCCAACGAACAGTACTTTGAATTAAATGAACTCTTACCAGTAGCGTACCTTCATCTGATGTGTCCCGGGGCGGTCTTTTGGAGTCGCTCACAAACGTATTTGTCTTGACAACGTATGCATATCGATAGCACCATTATATTTTTAAAATTTTTAATGGAAACTTGAGATTTATTTTATAACAATACGAACTGTTTTTTTAAATTTTACTATCGTATACTATAAAAAAGTTTTCGAGTACATTTGTGTTCAAATTTACGTTTTTTTTCTGGCTAATTTGGAGTCCCCTCACAGGGGTAGGACTGGAGCGGGGGTGCCCCTCCCCTCCCGTCTAGGTACGCTACTCACTCTTGCAGAATATAAGCTTCATTCTCACCGTATAACAAGCGTACCGAATCCAAACTTTTTAAAGCAAAATTTGATATAAAAATATATATTGTTAATAAAACTTGTCTGGATTGATTAAACATCTGATTAAACAAACCTCGGAGGTGGGGGGATGAAAATGAAACGAGCCTACGACGATGTTGTTTTTTTTTCTGTGAATGAAGCAACTGTTGGTGTCGCATCGCAACTCTCGTTCCAGGAACTGTTGTAAAATCACAATACTTGTTTGATTGCTTACGGTCCAGTCATTTCTTTGTAAACCTGCCATGTTACGCAATTTTGTGACGAGTCTTAGATTTCCTGACTAGTGCAATATGACAGCATTCTAATGAACATAGATCGACAGAAACTGTACTTGATCAAGAATGAAAGTGGGAGTAAGTATTCCAGATAATCTGTAAGTTCAAAAAGGTTACGAGTAAATAGCTCATGAAAGAGACGATTGTTCTGTGTCGGTATAGAGGATCTTCGATTTACGGATGCAGAAACTTTAACTGTTTAAAATATAATTATACTAGCTGGTTACCCGGCGTTGCCCGAATTTATTTACTTTTTAGACCAACGAACCCACTCACAAGAAGCCTCGCAGGTCGAAATTTTACTTCCGAAGCAAGATACAAGTGCGGCAGAGCGGATGCGCCATTTCATTAAAACGCTTTAAAAATCTAAAACATTCGTCCAAATTGTACGATTTAAAAATGTTTTTTATCTTTGTTAAAGCCACAAAATAAAAAATCTATTAAATTCGATGATGATTGATTTTTTCCTTCTGAAATTATTCTCTTAAATTGAAGTATTTTAACGCTCCTATTTTTAATAAGGTTTTTTCGATAATGCAGGTAGACATTAGATGCTGTCTCAGACTTTTTCGTAGAACTCTTTGAGGCGAACAATATTGAAGCCATCCATAGTTGTCATCTACCACTAACCGTTTAGGCGGCGTAAGCGAATATCTCTCTCTTTTCTCCCGATTTCATAGACATTTATGGTCAAAATAATTTTCTATCTTACTTTTCACGCATTTTAAAAATTAAAGTTCGTCTATGTTCATTCTGAACACCTCAACTATCTCCTTTGGCCGAATTTCATCACGATCGGTTCAATGCTTTGGTCACGTGATCAGGTAGCAAACAGACAGACAGACAGGCACGCTTTCGCGTTACGCATTTATTTATTAGTATGGATTAGTTATTATTTAAAACTTCGTTTTTTTGTAGTTACTATAAAAATTACTAATACCGGATGTTATTTGTTTAAAATGATAAATTGTAGAATGTATTGAAAACAATTTTGTTCACTATCAATTTTGTTCACATCTTTTATCAGCAATTCAAAATTTCTATTGTGCCGCAAGTAAATTTTTATTCCAACAGAGTCCTGTCGTGAAATTTGGGGTAAAAAATGTACCTAGATGACCTATACAGATATCTCACCTACCTTTATGTTTTTGGTATGTTTATTTGTTCAGTAAGAACCTTAATGCCTGTAAATTACAAGGTATTAAGTATAGACCAAATGAATGCGTATATTAAAAAACGTATTCAAATATTTTCGTACATTTTCTCTCTCTGTTATTTCTCTATCTGCTGATTTGGGGGATGGATGGAAGAGTTTAAGGAAATGGAGAAGAAGTGAGGATTCCAAATTTACTCCAGACCTCCCAAAACTCTCGACGGCTCTGTCGCTAAACATTTCAACATCGTGAAGATGTAAGTATTCACATAATACACACGTGTGGTCTTTAACTTCCGGTACTAAATGAACTGGCATAGGTGACGTTACGGGACAATTTATATTGTATGCATTTATCTATTTTGTTGTATTTTCCCAACGTACCAGACACAACGGATCAGTGAATCAACGAATCATTATTTTAAAAAACTTAATTGACATGCGATATAATGCTTCCACAATACAATTAACATCGTGCTTTTCTCAATCTCTTCCGATACACCTGGAACATTCTTTAACATGGCGTGCACATCTCCAACCTATGACGTCATCCCTTCTCTGTACTTTTCCGAGTGATTTGCCATTGTGCGTGGGCGAGCGTGACGCTTCGCCGTCTTCGTCCGCTTCTTTACCATCATTTGTTCTGCAGCTCATGAGTCCGTGTGTTGCGAAGTGCTACCGCTGTGAGTCGCTGCCCTCGGGTACATAGTGGAAACTACTCGTAATAAATACTTCCCGAAGACAAGAAATGGAATTAATAAATTATTCCCCAAAGAGCAGTTGATCACGTGGAAGACGAAAAGCTAATTTACCCACCGGAAGCGAGCAAGGGTCCATCCCATCAATTCCGATCAAATGTCCGAAGAAAAATAGGAGAAAAACCCGTGACGAAATGCAGCTACAGAAATTGAGTAAAGAGAATAAAAAAATTACTATAATCGATAATGAGAAAAAAGCTCACACAACTATTATTCGCAGTTTAATCAATGAGCATTAAAGCTAGGTAGCTATTAAAAAGTAATATTAAAATACGACAGTTTTAGTATTAACAATGCAATCGGTATTAAAACTAGGTGTGGTAAAGTGAACACTCAATTTAGAAACTTACGTAGACATTATTATATTCCTATTTACATACATATTAAAATATTTAATTAGATAATCAGAAGTGATAGATATGGAAACCGTTTTTTACTAAAATTAAAATTATACAAATTAAAAAGGGAATGGTGTGACGAGATTATGACGTGAGCGGAATGAGACAAATGACTGAAAGAGGTCCACAGTTCATAATAAATTAGTTAAGGCATGATGAATCGAAAGCATGTTCCCCAGACCAGTCTCAACAAACTGATGGATATCCAATCCAAGGAGCAATTTGTCTTAGGGTTTAGGTTTTCAAAAAGAACCAGAAACCGTCAGGTTTTGTCACCGTTTATGTGACCTTTCCTCTATCACCTGACTTCCTCCCTGACTTCATTTTTAAGTTCTGTGCTGTTACAAACCATTTCGACGCTCCGGAGGTTTAGACCCTCCCCATTCCGAAATCTTCGATCTTAACAACAAGTTTTTTTTGTGGGAATTGTATTACGGAAAAAAAATTGAAATGTTCAGGGTTTGTTCATACTCTTTGTAGTGAGGGTTCTTTGATCGAAATTGATGAAATGGTTCCTTGCTTGCTTCCGGAGAGTTAAGTTGCTTATTGTCCTCCATGTGGTGATATTCAATTTAAACTTTTTTTTGTAAAACAAATTCCTTCATTTACGAAGGTGGAAACAATTATATTGATTATTCTCCAATATATTTTGTTTTTAAAACGGGTATTTTTCTCACTTTTTCATAACTAATCGTCACAAATGTGGATTCATTAGAAAGATTAGTCTTTGGACAGAGATTGGATTATCATTTAGTTTACACAAAGCACTATTTTTTTTGTTATTTCTATAGTATACAAAGTGGTAAGGGGTATTGGTTAGTATATGAATCATCTTCCAGACTACGCTACTCTCGGATTGAGCGTCTAGGAAGTCCTCAGGATTTGAATAGTTGGTCAATTCTTAAATTAACTCCCAGGTGACGCTCTTCAAAATTTCCCCCCTGTTCTCCACTTATTTTTAAGTTTTTATAGTATTAAAAACATATATTCATAATAATTTGTACGAAATAAAATAAATTTTATTGTTAAAAAAGCAGTTGCAAACTGAGTATGACCACGTGGGGTATAATAAACAGATTTACTCTCCGGAAATAAGCAAGGGACCATTCCATCAATTACAAACAAAGACCCAAGGACAGTGGAGGACTTAATATATTTAAAAAAAAGAAATTATTTAATACTATTGTCCATTTATTATTCGAAAATGAATTGTTCGAAAATAAAATAGTGATAAATAAGTTTTAAAAAAGTTATTAAGTTTTGTTTAATGTAAAAACGATGGCTTTGCTAACGTCGTAGACGTTCAATTTATGAGTTGAACCCTCTCTGTATCTTTCGTTCCTCACACGCTCGCAACCACGACGTGTGTCTGACAGTGTCTCCCGCCAATCTCCTTCCTCTTTCCTTCTCTTTGACCGACGCGCCTCCCCCCCCCCCNCTCTCTCGCAGTTCGTCCGCCGCGTACGCAGAACCTGCAGTCACCGCTGAAGACGCCCCCACTCGGCACGTACCTACGTTCCAGGCGAAGCACGGCACAACAGATTGGAGCAGCTGTTGGACACACCGCGCGTTGTTTTGTTTACCATCCTAACTTGGATAACCAACAGGTACAATGTCATTACCATGATCATTTGCGTGTTTCTAGCTGATTTTTTCTATTTTTGTTCTGATTAAAATTTATTTAAATCATACAACAGATATTTTAGTCAGTAGTCAACTGTTGCCTTAATTGAATGACAGTTATGTTCAAGCATTTCTGTAGTGAGTTGAACGACAATGAATGACTTAAAATATTTAAGTGAAAACTTATCTTTTTTTGACACGAGTAATATTCGGAATGAAAATAGATCGGATCTGTGCATATTGCTACACGAGTTATCTCGCGAAAGTTCCAGCGTGTCCAATGTTTTATTTATTATGTGCTTACGCAACAGGAAAAGACTGACCACAATACGGATGCTTCGATGGTTTTATAGGTGACGTTCGGACAGCTTTGAATGTACAATTTGTGTCGCGAAGAGCGTGGTGTTTGTGTGTTTGTGTTCGATTGAAGTCACCTCTCCCGGTCACTCATTCAGCGGACGTGAAAAGCATTCGCGCGTAGACAAGTTGTGTGTCCTTGGCACTTTTTTTTTTTGCATCGGTTCAGGAAACGAAGGGGATCTGCGTGTGATGGGAGGAGATTGTTCTGAATTGGAAATTTACTTGTGTTTGATTCTATCCACTCGGAAACTCCCACGCTCGTTCAACATCACTGCTGCGGTATTTTGGACGAATTGTGCACTTCAACCTTCCAAATCTCCGATTATCTGAAACAGTTTCATTTTGAAAATATATTTTTTATCATATAAACTTATTGGGATGAGGTAAAATAAAAATTATGATTTCTATGTTTATCCTCTGGGCTTTTGTCTTATTGGTGTGCACTATCAGTATTCGTATTTTAATCCTATTACAGAAACCTAAATTGTTCTCTTTCAATTAAACTATAATATGATTAAAATTACGAATGGTGATAGTCCACAACAAAATGTCAAAAGTCATGAGAATGATATGTATTGAAACATTGGGTGTTTCCAATATAAAAAAATTATTGTGAAAAATCCCAAGAATTTTTGTGTTGTTGGTCAAGATTTTATATTTTTTATTAACAACTTTGCTTTCTACCGCAAGAAAAGTTTTTGTGCGTGGTAAATTGTACGTGACGATTAACTCGATTATGCCACTTACTTAATTGAAAATACTATCCCTTAAATTAAATATTACAATTGCTAAAACGAAATTAAATATTACGTGTATGAAGGGTTTAGCGGTGTGTCAGCAGCGTTGCACGGCTTTGTAGTGTAATAACTCACCACCTATGTGATATTTTTAATACTCTGGTTTGTTGATATTTTTGTTACTCTATTTCTCATTTCACGCACCATCCGGATAGAACAACGTTTTGATATTTTGGATTATTGCCGGCTCCATTTCGTCCGAATTAACACATTTATACTGTGCAATAAATCTTTAATTCACACTTTTGATTTCCTCTTTACTTTACCAATGCTCATTAAACCTAAATGGGGCTCTGGTTATTGGTCCAATCTTCTTAAGAACTTCCACGCGTGTTCAACATTACAACCAGAGGCGGATTTAAAAGATTAGCGTCACTAGGCAGTAGTAAATATAGCACCCTTTGAGGCGCATATATATATATATATATATATATATATATATATATATATATATCTCTCTCTTATACACATCTNTATAACAAAGTAATAATTACATTTACATTTCTTAATTTATTTAGTATTGTAAGATGCAAACAGCATAAACAATATAACTATCTAAAAACCTCAAATAAACCTATCTAACACACTTATAACTTATTTTTAAATTCGTAGGAAATCTTAGCTGATCCAACTAAAATCTTAAAAATATTTTTTATGGAACATTAGAAAAAGCAAAACTTATTTAGAAAACAAACTATTTTTTCGAAATGTTTTAATTTTTCCGTGACTTTTTTGGCACCCCCAATTGGCCGTGCCTAAATCCGCCTGTGGCCACAGCTGAAGTATTTTGGACGACTTACTTACTTCTCGAGCAATAAGTGAACTTCCTCTAAATGGTTTTATTAGCATCCGTCCGACACATTAGCTCACGTACTGTTGAGTCACATTCTATACAATGACTCATCTGCAGTATTAAATGGTTTCACGTTGTGAGGATTTCGTGTAACGAATGTCGCGTGTAATCCGTAGCAGATCTCGATGACGGAAATCATTTTTTTCTTCATTTTAAATTAAAATAGTTAATCACGCAAAATTACTTAGATATTTTATTCCGACTATATTTTGGAATGTTATTGTCTATCTTGAAAGAATAGTCCATAATTGAATTGTAAAAACTTTTTATTGACAAGGAAAGCTTTAAGATATGTTGTCATGTTTTCCTGAATACCCAACTACATGAATTCCTGTTTTAAAATTATGCATGAAGATAAAAAGTGTTCTATAAATCTTTAATGACTGATAATTAGCTGGAGCACAAATTCCTCTGAACATTGTCTCCATCGTCGAATAATTAACTACTTTCCTTTTAATTGATTTTTACGAAATTTTCTCTGAAATACATTGATTTGATAGCTCATATCAATGAACACTAGCAACGTATGTCTTTTTCTATTTTTAAATTCCCCTGAAGAATTATTAGTCATGAGTGATAACTGAATATTTTTCTCAAAAACGACATGAAGTAAAACTATGTTAATTGATAACTACGGTTCGATTCCTGGTGCGTCGCTATTTTCATCAGACCTTTACTTATCATACGTCATCTTCACGTCCAGGTACATAGTAGAAATATACGTATGTAAATTGATAATGTAAGGATTTTCAGTATGTGAAATACATTAAACTGTGTTTCTATTTCGTTAATTATAATGATTATTTTAAATACGTAACTATACGTAACTAACGCAGGCACTTGTAGGCAACCATCTCAGTAGTTAGGCAACCTGCACAATTGTTCTTATACCCATCTCTGCTCTTTTAGGTAGCAACATCATATCGATAGCGTGAATCGACTTTTCGTCCAGATGATATCGCGTGATATAAGATACAGAAACAATTAATATTTTACGCGGATGATTTTTAATCAAAGGACCCAATATGATTGGAAATACATAATGCCGTAATAATATGAAGAGTGTATTAGATTGTAAAACTACAATCTGTGTTTGATATACTGACAAGTTCTATTTAAATATCAACAATATGTGTGTATATTGAGCGTGTTTGTACGTATGAGTGTGTTTCTGTAACTGTTTGTAAGAGAAAATGTGTTTATGAGAATTTACGCACATATGAGCCTCATGTAGATAATTAATTTCTTAAATCTAATTTCTTTCTCGTTGTAACCATGTGTAATAATTTTCTAAGCATTTTATTCCGTGTGTGTGTATTTTATGGATATTTTTTATAGATATTGATGACTTGTTTTTTAACTTCGTATTATTTTATTATGTATGTATTCTTTTCTATCTGCCACCGAACATTGTTCACTAGCAGACTAATAAATTATTATTATTATTATTATTATAAAAAAATCTAGGAATACTCGTTGAGTACCTGGCGTTGCCCAATTCTTTTGTTTTTTAATTTGTTTGTTTTTAAATAAGAGCAGTACTGCATTTTAACCCTTGTTTAATGAATGAAATTGCAAATGTACTCATCTGGTTGTCTCTTCCCGCCTGAGTAGTTCGTTACGTCTTTAAAATGAACAAACAGTATATTTGACGGAATGAATACCGGTGTATTCACATGCCAATAATCCGACGAATACCAATTTTCGTACATTTATTTCCACCATGTACACGCACGTGATGATATAGGATAAGTAAGGTTAGATGGAAATGACGAATTTAAACAGGTTCTTGAAATCGACTTGCGCCAAAAATCATACATCTGAAACATCAAAATTCGTTACTGTAAACTGTTTTGATTTCTTGTGTGTTTTGTATTCACCTTGCCTTTTATTGCTTTTGAATATTTGTTGACAATATGTGTCTGCAGAAGCTGTGCGCAATCTACCGATGAATTAGTGTAAACTTGATTGTCACAAATATGCCACATCGGTCACCAAAACTGATCTCTGACAGACACAGCAGTAAGTTTCATCGTTCATAGTAATGGGGTTTTCTTTGCTTCGCATATTCTATAATAAGCAACCGTGTTTTTATTTGTTTCTCTATTTTGCACAGCACTGTCAAACAGAGTGAAGGAAAAACCTTAAAAGATGTACATCTTCTCGATATTGATGTCACAGATACTTCGTAGATAGTTAATTTTATTATAGTCTAGATGATCGTACAATATATCTCTCATCTATTATTATAACGTTGTTCTATATTTTATTTTGTCCCTCCAAAATATGTGCCATTTATCGAACATGAAACTTTCTTACATCTTATGTTTACGGAAAAAAGAATTCTTTTGCTCGGGGGAAGCAACTGGCATCTTAAAGTCTCCAGATATAATGCTGTAGTCTAAGCAAATCTTTCTTCCATGTACTTCCACGTGGGAAAGAGATGTAATTAAAGAGATTCGGTCTTCGAAATCTCTTCTCCACGTGTAGGTACATGGAAGAAACATTTGCATTTCACGCCTGAAGACACAGGTTTCGTGTGAAACCGGTCTCCGAAAGCTTAAAACACGCGTGAAGCCTGGGTTCATTTATGCCTTATACGGAGATGTGTCCAGGTGTTCCAGGTTGTAGGCCAGGATGGAAATAATGCACAAATCTGGAATGCAAACGGACGTTGTAGCGGTTAGCGTCCCTGCAAGAATCTCGGGTTCCGTTTTACTCGTCGCCGGTTTTATCTGGATGCAGTTGTCTTAGCCCTTATAAATAAATAAATAAATAAATAAATAAACTTTATTGGCAAAAAGCAGTTGCAATCTGCGTATGTCCACGTGAAGGATAATAAACTTAGTTACACTCCGGAAACAAGAAAGGGACCATCCCATCAATTCCGATCAAGGGCCCAAGGGCAGTGGCGAATTTAATACTTCGTAATACAATTCGCAAAGTTCGTTTTGATCCGGTCCATTACCTGTGTATGAATTGACAATAAAAACAAATTTTGACATGAGCCAACAGGCAGTACTGTAGAGAAAATTAATCTCCTGAAACAAATTCACAGTAGGTTTTGTTTTACAATAATTTTTTCATATATTCGAATAATTTGAACGAAGAAAAATATTGGGGTGTTCGTGCAGTGGATATTGTAGATCCTCTAAGACAAAAAAGCTTTCATATTGAGTTTTTGGAAGGTATACTCTACTTATACTAAATTAAGTAATTCCTGTAGCAGAATGCGTTTGTTTTCTTCCACTCTGCCGTCTGTCTGTCCTTTCCTGCTTGCATCGTTCAATCGTAAGAGGCTTAGAAATTCCTCTACTACTCGTAGTTGAGACAATTATGAAGAAGATTAATTACACATGTCTGACCTTGACCTTCAGTGTATTTTTCAGCCAGATAAAGAACCCCGGGTGAAAACAGGTTCTGCATCTGTGTCGTGAACACTTGTACCAGGTTTCGTGTATTTCTTTTTTCATTCATTCTGCATTCCATTTTACTTTACTCCGAGACACAAGCAGAAACAGTTTTTATTACAAACGTTACTTTTCTTGCGTAACTTTTCATACCATTTTTTGCGGGGGGGAGGGCTTTAGGGCTCGCCGACATCGAGGTCATTAGAGCCCTTTTTCATACCAAGAACATACGATACGGGTCACTTACATGCTCCTGCTTTGGTTACAGACTTAGAAAGTACAAAAACTCTTTCTTATAAGAACAGTACAAGAAATTCCCAATGAATATTACGTGCCGAAAAATCCTTAAATATCAATTTTCATATCCCTTGATCGGAATTGATGGGATGGTCTCTTGCCTGAGAGTAAAGTGACTTATTGTCCTCCACAAGTTCAAACCCTGATTTTTAATGACTTTTTGCTATAAACTGAAATTGTAGTGATAGAATTTTCGATCCAAATTGAAAAATTGACAAAAAATATTTAAATTTCTAGTAATTTGCGGAAAGAACTATCACATGAATGTACTACTGAGAAATTTCATATTTAATTTCATACTTAATTGGAATCACAATACATTTTGTTTGAAGTTTATATAATATGTTTTTTAAATATATTATGCTGGCATTTATATACCTATGAGATGTATACATAATGTAAATTTTATCTTTTAAATTTATTTTCTTCGCAATATTACGAAAATAATAATGTTGACTTTTGTTATTTACTGTTATGGCAAGACTTAGGAAATATTGTTTCAGTGAATAATATTGAAATGTAGCATTGACTATACTGTTTATTAGAGAAGGAAAACTGGAAAGAATGCTTATGAGTCAGTATTTTTTATTAGTGAAGAAAATGAATGAGTCATTCTAGGATTTAATAATTTTCTATAACTGTTCTTCTTCTGTAGCCGTACAGCCCTTATAGTTTGGTCTCATGGCTTCCTTCATTGCGGCTCTCCACTGCTCACAATCTTCAGCCTTCTTCTCCACTGCCTCTTTCTGCCAGTTCTCTTTCAATCTTCCTCTACGTTATCCATCCATCTAATTTATGTTATTTTTTGTTTCTTACTTTCAAGACGATAACGTGCATTTTTCGAAGAAAAATTCATTAGGAAAAAAGAAACATTTCTGACAAATTATTTCTTTTTTTTGTCTGTCAGACAAATCATTCGCTCATTACAACACGTCGAGTTTTCATGGAACATTCGTCAAATACTCCATCAGAATGAATAAATTCAACACTTTTAACGATTCGCCTGGCAAAATCCGTACAGAGGAATAGATTACAGAAAATGTTGTCTAATTTTTTGCTGTAATTGGAATTTGCCTTTGAAACTTGCGTGCTCTGTAATGAACAAAAAACTATAACATGGCATGATGTTTTTGTAATTTTTTGATATTTTTTATACTTTCTAAAAAAATTCGAAGTAGAAAAGTAAAACATCATAATCAGCATCTTAAAATACATTAAGGGCCAAAATTTCAGAAATTTTCCACTAGTTTCACACAAAAATTTCCAAAATACTGGAGTATAAATCCAGCGCCCTCTTGCGTGCTTTGTGCATTATGAGAAAAACAAGAATGGATGAAAGTTGTAGTAGATTTGTTTATTTTATTTTTACAAAGAAATATTTTCTTCGCAGAGTGCATAGTTTTCAGGTAATACAATCAAAAACACAAAAATGTTTTATTTATTTTTTCATATTTTCCGAATTTTTTCGAGGGGACACAGTTGACATTCGTAATCAGCGTCCACAAAACCATTCAGGTGCAAAAAGTTACAACTTCTTCAAAACTTTCCGCGTATACCGTTTTTGACTGGACTAATATATGTAATTAAAGAAAAAAAACTATGAATATTAATGAATGCTTTAACCATTGTTTTGCAGAAATATGACAGCCACGAAGGTATTGTCTGTGTTGCTGTTACTTCTCTTCATTGGAGTGTTATCTGCGCCTCCAGAATGCATAAAGCTCGAAAAAGCCGTGAGTTAGCTATAATGCATGTCACCTACATTTCCTCATACACTTCATCATCTTTATAAATTTGTTGTAATCATATGAGATTTGATTAATTTATTATTTGAATAGTAAGTTAAAATAAACAAGTGTGAGTGATTTTAATATACATCTATTAGCAATTTCCGAATATTGTAAAGAATTGAGTGTACTGGTGCAACCATGTGGTATGTCGTCTCAACCCATTTTGTTCAATATGCAAATAATAAGTTAAAAAAACTAGTTCTGTCCGTGATTCAATAGCACAAGTTATGCACCGCTGCACTGTCTCATAATCAATGTTCCATACATATGGTATGCTGGTGGGTCAGTTAGCGATAAAAATATGGATAAAACTTGTAGCGAAAGTGACTGATTTCACGATGTAAACCAGAAGTGTTTAACTTTTTCTTCGAAAGTACAAACCAATACAATGTTTGTATCCAACTTTTATATCAATGTTTATTTTCTGATGATGCAACAGAATATTAATATTTTATTTTCAATACTTTGGTCAAACTGATTTAATTATCCTTGGGAAACATTTTTTTATCCATTGACTTTACATCGAAAAGTTGGACACAACGATTTGTAAAACTGCAAAATAATTCAAAATATCATTTAAAATTTCAAAATAATTCAAAACATTTTCATAAATTAAAATTAAAAATGTTTGTTTCTGAATGGTTATGCGGTAATGGGATAAGTCATTTTTTACCAAATTGAATATATTTATTTCAGTATCGTTCAGAATTTATACATCAATGCACATGACAATTCCTAAACATGTCTGTAAACGGTTGAGTAAATAACAGTCTTCTAAATCTTTAAACTTTAACTAAAAACCAACTTTTCTCACTTACCTCATTCTTGCTCCCGCACACTCAATTGATAATAGCAGGCCTATGTATTTTTTAAATGACTGTCCTGCAGTGTATTAAAAATAAAATTTGTTTATGCCCCAAATGCGAAAGGAGATTTCTAACTCTTACATCGATCAAAATCGACGCATGGTTTTTGCATTGTTTGACTCACTCTCCAACTCACATGTTGAAGTGATTGTAATACGATACCTATTAATAACTTCTATAAGATTCAGATTTGTAATCTTTGTAACTTTGGTGTTGTTGCAGTGTGTTCGCAATAACGAGTGTTGTGAAGCTTGTTGTCATGAGGGAAAGTGTGTTGGCTGTGAGTAAAACCCATTATTTCCAAACTCTTATTTCTGATACTCATGGATTATTATTTTCATCGTTTTTTTTGTTTTTTTTCAGATGCTGATGGTTGTCGCCGAAGTGCCTGTGACCTGCATTCTTGTCCGTCGGGGAAAGTTTGTTATTTGCAGCAGGTCCAATGCGTAGCAGCACAGTGCGAACCCATTCCTGCCTGTAAAGCAGACACTTCTGACTACGACTATGAATGAATCAATTTTGTAAAAGTATTTTGTATTGTGAATTACGTTTTTTACATTTTTATAGTTTGTATTTACTTAACACCAAAGACTTAAATAATAATGTAATATTTGACGACTAAATTGGTGTTAGAATTTAATTGTACTTCTTGAGAGAGCTGTTTATAAGAAAAGACAGTCTTAAGGCGGCTCCACACATTCGTTATTCGGCGAACCCCGAGGAACTGCTCGCCGAATAGCGACTAGTGTGGATCGGTTGCTCGTTATTCGTCGCAACACGAATACCGTTGCTCGCCCTTTCCCGCAGCGTGTCGGTCTTTTGAGACACATCAAAGGAAGCCGAGCATAGGCGAATATTCGTCGTTCCTAGAACGAGCACGTGCTCGGCATATTGCGTATGTGTGGATCAGCGTGCTCGCCAATAGGTGAATACTCAGGAAATACCCCGAGCAAGTCGCTGTTGCTCGAGATTCGTTATTCGGTTGTTAATGATTTAATTTCACCTATTTAATTAAGATTAGATAAGACCCATTTACTTAACAAAATTTCACAAGACACAGCTACATATGTAGCAGAATGAGTGATTCCTTCAGATTCACTCTCCATAATCTCTAATCATTAACACGAATATTCGTCGTTCCTAGAACGAGCACGTGCTCGGCATATTGCGTATGTGTGGATCAGTGTGCTCGCCAATAGGTGAATACTCGGGAAATACCCTGAGCAAGTCGCTGTTGCTCGAGATTCGTTATTCGGTTGTTAATGATTTAATTTCACCTATTTAATTAAAATTAGATAAGACCCATTTACTTAACAAAATTTCACAAGACACAGCTACATATGTAGCAGAATGAGTGATTCCTTCAGATTCACTCTCCATAATCTCTAATCATTAACACGAATATTCGTCGTTCCTAGAACGAGCACGTGCTCGGCATATTGCGTATGTGTGGATCAGTGTGCTCGCCAATAGGTGAATACTCGGGAAATACCCTGAGCAAGTCGCTGTTGCTCGAGATTCGTTATTCGGTTGTTAATGATTTAATTTCACCTATTTAATTAAGATTAGATAAGACCCATTTACTTAACAAAATTTCACAAGACACAGCTACATATGTAGCAGAATGAGTGATTCCTTCAGATTCATTCTCCATAATCTCTAATCATTAACACGAATATTCGTCGTTCCTAGAACGAGCACGTGCTCGGCATATTGCGTATGTGTGGATCAGTGTGCTCGCCAATAGGTGAATACTCGGGAAATACCCTGAGCAAGTCGCTGTTGCTCGAGATTCGTTATTCGGTTGCTCGGGGTTCGCCGGATAACGAAGGTGTGGAGCCGCCTTAAACCCCAGAGCGTATTGCAATTATAACATATCGTTAACATAGACCACCATGGTCTTATCAATTTAATGACCTCTTGATGTAGAAAACCTCTCAATATAAAGAAGAGTGTGTTTCTGTCTGCGTGTCATTTATCCAAATGTGCAGTTTCTTCGAACATGATGAAATTTCACACACTTGACCTTTAAAACTAGAGGAAGATCATTGTCTACGGGAGAGTTCGATAAACGCCCCATACCGTATTTCTACTCTGAAATTCATGATTTTAGTGCTATTTGAAAAAAAGTTACACACTTGACGTTGGAAATAAAACGAAGATTATTGTTAACATCTAATTTGGAAAAATCTTACACAATAATATGAGTCGAAGTCAAAATACTTGAATGTGGTTTCCATCGTATCAGGAAAGACAAAATTTCCAAAATGTTTGAGAGTATTTGGCCAATGAAATACTATAGTATTAATCTCACTATCAGTTGTTGAAAATGGAAGTTTTCTCGGATGTCTCTCTATCAGTGGTGTGACGAGGATGTAAGTACCGGGAAGTCGTATTCAGCACAAATATTTCGTACAAATATTCCTTGACATGTTTCCAGTTCCAATTTCTTAATTATGCTACCATATTTCTGAGACCACATATCACAGAATATATTTTATTATTTATTCTGAGAATTTGTATTCTCTACTCGGGATAAATTTAATTTTTGCTGATATTCAGACATATTTTCGTACTATACACGTAGTACGACATTTCTGTTATGGTCGGGGACGTTATGATAAAATGGCGTCTTGATGCGTAGTAGACCAGTGCTGAAGTGGAACGGTGCGCATTCGCGAATACTCGCTTGTCACGTCCTATCCTTCTCACGCCTTCTTTATTCCTCCTAAATGTGCGGAACTGTTCCCGCCATTTCATCGCAATAAAATAGTAATATAATGGTGAATTAATGTAATTATTCTTTTTACTTTCACAATTCAGTAATATAGAGTTAATAAAACATTTTCCCTTCATTGTGAAAAATTAGTCTGTGCTTTATTCAGTTTCCTTGTATTCAAGCATGGCAATCTAAACATATCGTTTACTGTTTTAAAGCATTGGACCTAAATATTTTTTGTAGAGAAACTTGTTTTGAACCATTTGCGTCACGGAAATTGAGGTTTGGTTTCGTTCGTCACGAGCATGCAACGGAAGACAGAAGACTGAAGAGGACAAAAGACAAATGAAAGTCAAGGTCTGTGAAAATTTAAACTCTTGTAATTGTATTTTGTTGGCCTTTAAAGAAGAGTCGAAAAATATACTTGCATTTATTTTTAAAAAGCGTCAATAGTTACAAATCGCTTCGATACGTCAAGCGTTACGACTTGTGTTAGTGAAAACACTCTTCGATATCTTTATCTTTCTGGCAGATATTTGACACATTCATTTTCATTGAATCATCCTGAAAGTATATGTGATTGATAGTTCTAATACGATTGGTGGACCGCTTTGAAATTTCTTAAAATGCTCACAAGGGTTGAAGTTGTCTCTTTGGGGAATATTATTACCACTAGTTTTTCTTTTAGTGATTTCGTTTTCAGGAGCATCATCTCTTCAAGGAAAGAAACTTTCCTCCATTTTATGTTTTTCCTTGGTCTCTTGAATGGGTAGAAAGAAACTATAATTTATGTTACTCGCGCATGCAAATGGAAGCCTTTATTGGTTAAATAAATAGATCTTCGTCACGTCATCAAAACTGTACTTTTTGTTTCACAAGATCAAGAATTTTAAAGAAATATTTTTTGTTCTGAAATTATTTTCAAATATTATTTGAAAAAATAATATTCAACTTCTTAGGAATTAAATTCAAAATTCTCATTTGGACAAGATATCGTTTGACCGAATATTGGCACTTATTTTAGATAAGGAAATTAATTAAAATAAGACGGTTGGTATTTCCACTATGTTTTCTAACCCATGCAATTACTGGTAATTTTTACTGTGTGTGTGCATATATATATATATA
>NNCF01132744.1:65651-189315 GCA_002313205.1 Laupala kohalensis
ATTATTCTGAGTATAGTGTTTAAAAATCATAAGAATTGAAATAACACTAAATTCACGATTTATTGTTACAATAAACACGCCCCTAGACAAAGCCTAGAGAACCTGTATGATAAATCCGCCTCTACCAGAAGGAAAAACGGAGAAAAACCCGGGCCAGGATATATATCTATATGAATGTGTGCGTGTTATTTTTCCTACTTTCCTTCCCTAAGCTTCATGTGTCGTTTGCATCTTTTACCAGCTATCGTATTCAAGTTTGGCGGTTTCGAAGTGTATGGAAGATGGACAAATCACAGTCGACGTGCACAAGGTTCAATCAAACACAAAGGAACTAATCACCAGGCTAATCGCATTGCCTGAATGAAATAGTGTGGGGCCCTAGTAAAGTTTTAAACCATTTCTGGAAATTAATTGTTACGTTAACTTTAGAGTAGTAACATTTTCAGATTTCGGATGTTGTTTTTTCAGATCTGAACTGTGTATTCACGGTTTTATAGTATTTTCATACGAACAGAACTTTTGGATTGTGTTGAGAACAAAATTTAAAAGTGAAATGTACATCAATCCCAAAATCTATACGTCATTTGGTTACAGATCAGCTGCTCAAGACTACTGTCAGTGTCAGCAAATGTTTATATTGACCTTCATACTTCAGATACATCTTGTAAGATTAATACAGAGCTTGAAACTAATCGGAATGGAATGCATGGTTCCCGGTGCGGCATAGTCAAGTAGTTAAGCTACTGGTTGAAATGTTGCATGATTTATGATGCTGAAGTTTTTAAAATCAATATCGAGTACAGTTTGGATTACCATTTTATTACTGTTTCTCGGTTTATTAGCTTACATCGGGGACAACATTGTACTTCGAAGTGCGACCAAGTTCAAAAGAGCATTTGCAGATAGTTGTACTCATGGGTTGATAGGGTTAGTGACGTGGCTTGTGATTTGTGTGTACTTTAAACGACCTCATTTCACTTCGCTGTGTGAAATATGTATCTGTGGTTTCCTTTCTTCTTTAATTGATGTTGACCATTTTGTGGCTGCTAAATCATTCAAGCTGGAGGTAAAATTGACATCCTATTTGTTTGTTACATTATGTTTTGTGTTTCAGATGTTTGTGAAATGTATAGTGATGTTATTGTTGTTGATAGAAGTTATTTTTCATTTCCAGGATGCTTTAAACTTGTCATCGCGACCATTTCTTCACTGCAGTTCTATTCCATTTATTACAGTTGTTTCTCTTATTTTTCTCTGTCATGCACTGCAGTTTGGACACTTAAGCACGTTGAGTTGGATGTTATTGGTTGCATTTACTAGTCATCATATTCGTGATGCGGCGAGACATGGATTATGGCTTTGGCCATTTGGCTCCACTCCGCCTCTTAATTACTTTTTATACATTGCTTTGACAATGTGTCTACCTCTGAACATAATAATTTTAATGAACTTGATTAACTTCTCTTCCAAACCGTATAAGTATATATTAGAAGTTTGATGGAATAATACTCCTTATCATGGTAACTGAAAGTGCACCAGTAAAAGAGTGCTTTATCAAATGCACTATTGTTGTAATATACCTGTCTGCTTTGGTTTTGGGATAAGTTACAAAAGATGATGAGATTCACTGGTCTGTTATCTCTACTGGCATCTTATCTTTTGAAAGATAACATGAATCATTTGTCATTACCTGCACCATGGAAAAATTGGAGGTAGTGTCTCATGCACTTATTGTATATTAAATATTTGTAAAATATATTTTTATATAATTAGGAATACATGTTTGCTTGATTTTTCTGAAAAATGTTTCTTTTCTTGCTTACCTTGATTCTTAATTTAGTAATTCTTGCAGGATTTGGAACTGCAACTGTACGTGATAACAGGATGCCTGGGTGTTATTATATTAATTATTTTTGCACTTGTTATCCACATCTTTGTCCAGACTAAAAGGTAAGGAAATGAAAGATTTATTTTAGAGAAGTGATTCCTTTTGAGAGGTATTTTTGCTATTATTTATGTTATGAAGTGAAATGTTCATTTTATAGTATTTCATATTTACTAATGTAAAATTTTGGATAAATCAAGTTATAATTGATAAATGAAACAATTACTCCTAGAATGTGTTCCAAAGAATGTTACTTTTTAATATTAATATATGTTTTTTAATGGAAATGTGCCGGAATTTTATGAAAACTTAAGAAAATTTTGTGGACAATAGAATGGGTACTTTCTTGATGAACTCTTACCCTGACAATCAGATTACCCTTGCATGAGAGACAATAGAAGGTATTGAACATATTTTTTATTCGATAATGTTACTGAATCTGAATGCCAATTTTAGTCAATTAATATTAACTCAAACCTCCTACTGCATTCAACTACCGAGAAGGAGCCATACATGGAAAACATTTTGTTAAAAATAGTGTAGCCAGTGAAGTGATGAATTTGATATGAAATTCTGCTTGAAAAATGTTAGGATGAGCTTGTTATAAACTTCACACAAACTTATACTTTGAGTATAATTTGTTTGTTTGAATTTGTTGATGTATACAAATTTCCAAACAGTGCTGATTTTTTAATATTTTCTTTAACCTTCTGACAAAAACTTTATCCAAGTCCACTAATTCTTCTGGAATAAAGGGCTCTAATAACCTCGACGAAGCCCTAAAACCCCATTTTAAAAAAAGAAAAATAATCTTCAGGAATATGTATTTATGGGAAGAATGGGTTCGCTAGTGTAGATGGGAAGCTAGTGGAGTGATAATGGGTAGTGAAGTGATACGAGGGAAATAAGCGATTTAGAAAAGGTGTGGAGGGAAATGTGAAGTGAAGGGCATGAAAGGGGTAAATCGAGTGTTTGGGTCATCAGTGAAATAAAATGTGCAATAATTTTTTAAATCAATTATTTAGATGTTTTATTGTAAAATGTTTTTTATATATATTTAATACTCTGATATTAGTTGAATCATATAGTTTAATGATTTATTTAACTATTTTTGATTTCAGTGCTCTGTGATATGTATTTTTGTATATTTTGTATTGTATTTTCTTATATACTGCCACTGGGTAAGATCTGCCCAATTGCAGTAAATAAATATATTATTATGTCTAAAAGTGTAAATTTGATCTACTTGAAAGCAGAAAATGAAGGGAACAAGTGAAAAGAAATATGTGCATGGCATACATTCTTAGATCAGCAGTTCTCAACCTGGGGGTTGTGACCCCCAAGGGGGTCACAGTGATATTAAAGGGAGATCGCAAAATGGCCTAAACCACTTAAACAATAATGAAATCATTTTATGAGAAAAAATCATTTATTATAAAAATTTTCTTACAGTAAGTACACATGTAAAGAAAAGAAATTAATGTGATGGTTGCATTTGTTTTTCGTTTAAAAGTTTCTCCATACGTGGATGTACAGTAGAAACACACAAAAGCAAATTGTTATCGAGTGATTAGTGAAGATTCCTGTATTTAGTTTTTTGCACAACCATAGACGAAAAACCTTTTTCACAGAGGTGAGACATGGCAAATGGGATTAATATATTCAATACTTCTGTGACTAAATTTCCATATTCATTTCGATGTGCAAGGCAAAACATATTTATATCTCCAGATGTAAATTGCCGTTGTAGCGTTTTGTCGTCAGACATTTCAATGAGCTGATCGTGAATCTCAACTGGTAACTTAACAGTGGCACCAACGTTTTCACTAAACGAATTCAGTACTCATCTCTTCGAGAAATCATTTTTATCTTCCGAGAAATACTCCATCAACTGAGTTTTTAGCTAACACAAATGCATCTTCATACTATCCAAACTAGGGTGAATAACATTATCCCGTTCATTCAGATTTTTCTCAATATAATCCAATGTGATTATATAATATTTTTTTTACATTTATAATTACAGTCAAAATTCAATTAGTAATAGTAGGGCTTACTATTATTATTATTACTTTGGGTGGGGGGTCGGAAAAAATTAATTTTATTTGTATTTACAATTTGGGGTTGGTGGAGCTAAGAAGGTTGAGAATTGCTGTCTTAGATTATAATATGGAGAACAGTGAATTTGCAGTGTTTATACTTATAAGTCTTTCAATTTTTGATGTTGAATTATTTGCAGGTTGGATGTGGCTGTGCAAGTTTTGAAGATGGACCAAACTCTGACACAATCCTACCTGAAACCTAAAATTCAACCGAATGAAGAACTGAGTAAACGAGGATTCAGTATGTACATGGTACGATGAATAATGACAATATATTTTTTAAATAACTTGGCCCTTCATTTTTTAAGAAAATTTTCCAATTTTCCATTTTTTTTTCAGGCAGAGTAATTGTGATGTAAAACCACACATAAATTTGTATGAAAATATCACTCAAGATATATTGTATTTATATATTTTGTAAAGAAGATATTGTTAACCTAAAATGAATGTGAATTTATGTGATTTAAAATGGATTCTAAATATTCACTTTTTGTGACAGTTAAGTCCATCTTGAGATGTATATAATAATTGTTGTATTGTACAGATATTTTTATTATGAACTTATAAAGTAATGCATTTAATATTTGTTGGTATCTTCTGTGAAGAAAATCTAAAGTATATACTATTTTACGAAATATTTATTTCATTTTATTTGGTATTAAATTAAAACATTTGATCATTAATAACAACAACATAAATTTTGTTGCTATTGTGGTGTTATCCTTCTTTATTTATTCTAAATAATAAATAAAGAGTTTGTTGCCAAAAAACAATTAAAAACTGCATAACTGATTGGAGGACAGTATGCTAATTTATTCTTCAGAAGCTAGGAAGAAACCATCTCATTAATTTTGTGTTTAAATGAAAACTCCAGTTTTGTCAATATTATTATTATTTTGCATGCAGTGGTAATGAACAAGATACTTTCTTATACAAAAAGTAGTTGTACTAAATTCAGTCTTAACCATCTCACCTGTTTAATAAATTTTATACGAGGAAGAGTTAGAATATGCAGGTTAAAACATATCAGGAAAATTTTATTAGACAGATTATACAATTTATTGCCAAATAAGATGTTAAAACTGAACATGACTTTGAGGGGGCCAATTTAGTTTAGTAAGGAACTACCTGGTGACCGTTTCTGAATATCTTGAATTTTTTTAAATTGAAAGGAGAAACTTGAATCTATCAGACTAATATTTGAATAAAACCATCGTGAAGTTGTATGGGTTCCTATGGATAATGGGCCTCTGAAGGGATGTTTGGAATAAATTCTCAAGTAATTTCAAATGTAATTGGTAAAAAAAACTGTCACGTTTC
The DNA here is from genome assembly GCA_002313205.1 of Laupala kohalensis. Taxonomy (NCBI): domain Eukaryota; kingdom Metazoa; phylum Arthropoda; class Insecta; order Orthoptera; family Trigonidiidae; genus Laupala; species Laupala kohalensis. Next base: position 70,959 of record NNCF01132744.1, read on the forward strand.
ACAAATTTTATATGGCAAGGTTGTCAGAGTGTGGAAAAGTCTGGAAAACCTGGACAAGTCAGGGAAATAAATGTATGTTAAATTTATTTTGTCTATATAATATTCAAATTGTATAGATGTATTTATTTTTAAGAATTTTAAAATAACCAAATCAAACAACTTAAATTAATTCAAAGATGTGTATTTTCTTTCATTTCTGTCTAATTACAACTTAATACTTTTCATTATAGACGAATGCTTATACACGCAAAAATTGAGAGAACTTTGCTGAAAACAAAGATTTTGGATGAATCGTGAAGAATAGCTGAAGAATTAGATTTTAAAAGTTATATTCAAAACCAATCACTGACAGATCTAAGGGTGGGGGGCATAGAGGGCATGTGCTACCCCCTCTCCCCAAAACAAACATAGAAATAGTAATGATTGCTAAAAGAGTTTTAATTCCAAAAAAAAAACCTTTGCCCATTGAAAGCAACAAGATGAACTAATAAAATCTGTATAACGATACAACTTCACAGGACTAACATATGACTTAATAATTGAAGACTTGCTACATTTTTATGTACGAATAACATTTATTTTGCGAGTTGACACCAACATATGACTTACTTTGTTTGATTTCCACTCCTACATGGCCACAGGAGCACATGAGCATACATAGGACTGCGATATTTCATTGTTTCTGGTGTACTCACACTCCAGCAAGTAGAAAATTATCGACGTACAATTACAATAGAATTATCGAAATACAATAGAAATTAAATAATCGTAGAAGTGTTAATTATAAATAAAAGAAAACAAACAATTTGTAATTGTAATAATGGAACATTATTCATACAATAAATTAATGATGGAAATGTATTCTTGGTGTTCTTGTAAAATGTGTAGTTATTACATTGTAAGAATCGTGAATGATTGGAAAAATGATTGATTACAATGTATCGACCCTTGATTGCATGTGTTTTCCTTTGAAAACTTTTATTTTAAGATGTTTCTGCAGGACTATTTTTCTCTGCCCATGCATATGGTAAAAAAAATCCTATACCTACCTCATTTTCCGTAACAAGCATATTTCAATTACTACTTTCATCCTTACTTTTAATAGCACTGATTAGTATTATTTCATACGTATTATAGTCTTAGATGCAACACTAAAATGTTTTTGATTTCTTGTGAATTAACATTGAAGTTATATTGAGTAAGTTTGAAACAGTTAATAGGTTTGTTAGCAGGAATGCCCCAAAGTAAAAAATTTGGCTGAGACAAATTATTTCAAAAATGCAATTTGTAAGGGTAATTTATGAATTCTGGAATTTAAAATAATGTTATTCCTTCATAGGAATGTTATAAATTGCAACTTCAAGAAGTTAATTTGTTAATTCCTGCGGAGGGACTCGCATACCCTCTTTAGGAACCCCTCTGAAAATCAAATCCTGGATCCACCCCTGAAACTGATTTTCAAAAATTAAAATAATATTTGGATAATGGAAACGTCGGGGAAATTTGTTGTAGTAAAATACCACCCTACATTGAAAAGAACAAGAGTATGAAATTTGCCTTTCTGGACCATTAAAGTTCAACGAAAACAACTTTAACTAGAGCAGAAAACTAGATTCTATTTTTATAAATTGTTTCAATTTAAACAGTATAATTAATGATTCACAGTTTTTAATTCATGGATGATTCTTGTTATGACTTTCTTAAGTATGAACAAAATAAATAACATGGGAAATTTCATATTCTAAATAAATGGTTATGCGCTTGCCTAGTGCCTGCCTGTGCCTGCCACACACATACTACCTAGTAAAATTGATTTAATAGTAAACCTTCAAAAACAATTTATGAAGCACTTTATTGCAAGGAAAAAATCAATATCTTTGACTTTAGTAACCAACTAATTTCTGTGACATGAATGAATATCTACAACATTGATAATCTTAATAATGCTATTTTCACTCTACATCAACGGCCAGGTGAAAATGGTGACAGACCGGAACTCGAATCTGGGATCTGCATGCATCCACTTAAAGATTTTTCACCTCCAAATTCTGAGACAAAACGTATTATTTTTGTGTTACTATCTGTGTACCCATGGTTTCACTCTTGGAAATTTTGGGATAATTGTATTGTTAATCTTGAAATTTCTTTGCTTTCTACTAGAAATCAAGTACATATCAATGGTAGTTACCTCTAGGACAAAATTGGTGAATTTTATTTCCTTCTATTGTTGCTTGATAGTTTTTATTACTTTTATTATTTGAACCTTCCACTCTCACCCCTTCTGCAGTAGAGATATCTAACTCCACAGTATTATTCATCTGTGAAAAAATATTTTTTCTATGTTTGATTGAAATCCATCCCAGGTTTTAGGAGGAGAGGCAGCTTGTACATGTATTACACATAATTACTTTCCTGTCATTGCAAAAGATGTATTTTTCAGAGCTAATTATTTTATTTAACTCTTGATTAGTATTTTTACATTAGTTTATATTATTTTTTGCTAAACACTTGAAGAGTAAGTTAATTTTTTACTAATGAAGTAAAAAGAGTTTTAAACATCTGTATTATTCTATAAGTACTGAATCTAGGCACTATTGCAGTGTGTATTGAATTTTCTTTTTGTATCAATGTGAATTTGTGCAGAAAGTAAATTTATTTTAGTTGGAGTTGTATAATGCTAATCAATATTTGAAGCTTTGTTCTGTCTTCTAATTGGCTGAGTGTTCCACAAAATATAGTAATAATAAATTATTGATCGAAAAGGCTGTTAGAGGCTATGTACTATGTGGTTTTAAATAAATATGTGGTAAAATTGAAGGCAAACTGGCACGGGGGTAACAAGAGATAGTCTCAAACATACCAAGATTGAGAGCCAAGAGGTACAAAATATAATGATACGAGATGATAGAAAACACAATGGAGTTATTATGTATTTTAATGTAATTATTGAAATTTTGTGATTTTTAAATATTTAATTTAAATAGAGTGCAAGTTTCACATGTATTAAATTAAGGAATCAGTCATGACAAATTTACCGATATGAACCTTTTCTCCATTGAATGTATTTGACAGCTGTGTAGATCTATTTCATTTCAAAAATTAAATTGAAGTAGTTTTACTTAAAATAAAAATATTTCTGGTAAAGTTATTTCCTCCCCCTCCATCTTTTTTGTTCTTAAATTGATCTAATAGGATGGTGCCTTACTTGCTGCCATGTATTTAGAGTATAACTTACTGACCTCCATGTGGTCAAATGTGATTTGAACCATTATGTTAAAGTAAACATTTATCTTAAATTTTGCTGAATTCCTTTGTTAGTTAACTTTTATCAGAAGTATGTGCCCCAGTTTTCCTTTCTTCCTTGTTTATTTTTAATTGTAATTTTAATAATTGATGATAGTAATAATACTGCCCATGACCCCTTGAGGTGTTGGTTCACTGCTATTTTGGTGTAAGTGATCTAGTCAACTTTCTTGTCACTGGCTTCAAAAAATATTGGTGGAGGGGCTCAGGCTCCTAGGTTGACAAGGCCCTAGTAAGCATCCCCTAATTTTCCCTATTCTATGACTGACTACTAAATCTTTACCAGTTTCATGGTATTTCATTATTTTTTTACAGTTAATGTGCAAGGTTAATATATTCTTGGTTTAAAATTGTATGAGCATTTTCATACCTCAAAAATGCTTCCTTGTTTTGACTTCCTGCACCAGTGCTTCTACACTGTAAAAGAATTTATTGATTTTAATAAAAGTTAAATTCGTCTTGTACTTTATCACGCCATTGCTGTAGTACTTTTTAAATAACTTATAACAATTTCAAAAACTATTTTCTTGCATGATTGTGTTGTCTTAGGCTCTTATTAATTAAGTTTTATGTGTACACAACTTTGGCACGGTTGTGTACGTAAATTCTTTAGCCCCATCCTGGCCTGGGATTTGCTCCTCTTTTCCTTTCTGGTAAAGGCGGATTTCTTATACAGGTTCTCTAGGCTTTGTCTAGGGGCGTGTTTATTGTAACAATAAATCGTGAATTTAGAGTTATTTCACTTCCTATGACTTTTAAACACTATACTCAGAATAATCTATAGTTCGATAATAATTTGTACATGTAAATTTTTTGCATTAAATTACAAACATATTGACATTCTATTAGTATTATAACTCGCAGCTAACTTTTTATCTTCTCTAGGAATTTTTGCTGAAATTTTTGAATCGGCCTCTGCCTTAGGGCCCTTGATCAGAATTGATGGGATGGTCCCTTGCTTGCTTCCGGAGAGTAAATTAGTTTATTGTCCTCTACGTGGTCATACACAGTTTGCACTGCTTTTTTTACATTAAATTTATTATTATTATTATACTTTGTTAAAGTTGTCTTTTCATTTGATTTAATCACATTCTTTCCATAGCTCGTCATATTCTCATTCCATAGCTCGACAAAACTTTCCATAGCTAATCAACTTAGTACCCAATAAATTTGAAAATATAACAATAATGAAAGTCACAATTTACTTATAAAACTAATGCTAACTAGCGAGACTAGTGAAGATTATCGAGTAGGCACCTCTCAGATCAGCAATTTCTCAGGTGAAAAGAAATTATTTTCCAGGCCAGGCGGGCGTTCCTGTCGGTAGCGCAAATGAGGCCCGCAGATACAAAAACGAACTGACAATTGAGAAGTGACTCATGAGATGTCTTGAGTCGAGTGATGTTTGGTAGAATTCGCAAAATAAAAACTTCACATCGGTACAACCGCAGAGTGTTTATTTGGTGTAAAATTCCTTATTATTGATCGGTAAGACAAGACGAGCAATAGAGCGCAATTCGTCGAACATTCATTAATTTTATTATACAAAAAAATTAACGGGAAAAAGTTTTGGAGATAGGGCCGGTTAAATAATTAAGGGCTCATTCATAAAATACTTTCACTTTAAGGGTGGAGGAGGGAGGGGTTCCATTCATGTATCATAAATCATAAGGGGGAGGGAGGAGTCACAAAATACGTTCATAGAATTTCATATTATTATATAGACATTCAAGATCATGAAAATTACAACAATAAAGTATAATTATAAACATAAATGTTTAAACAAAGTAAATAAAATGTTGCAATTTTTTAAACCACCTTTAAAAATCAATGTTTGGATATAATGAAAGTCAACAAATTTTAAAGGTATTGTATCTTTATTTTTTAAATCAAAAACCAAGAGGTACTTGATAAATTTGAGTCGTTCATTTGCGGGGGCGGAGGTCTCGTTTTTATGACATGTTACGAGGGGTAGAGGGGAGTCAAAAATTGCCCATTATGGGGAACGTATTTTATGGATGACCCCTAATCACATATGCGCTAACTGTAATAGCTCTTCATCAGAGCGGAAGAACTATTGTAGCTTGCTATTATAAGATTATCTAACTAATAATAGCAAGCTACAATCTTGTCCATTAGGTTGAACCGCGGTGTATAAGATATCTTACACTTAAAAATGCCATAGCCTATGAAGCAAGCTTTAGTGGGCGCAATAGGTAGATTCTTTTTCAGGATTCAAATTTAAGGGGAATAAAATTAATTAAAATATTTTATTTACTGGCGGTTGAAAGGGACATGTGGGTTTGGGTCGTATAGAGTAGGTCATCTTACTAGGTGTGAATGTGGGCTGTGGCACGACTGGTTGAGCATATTCTCTATCACTCTCAGCTTACGATAAAACCGTAGACACACATTACATTGATGTTATCTACCTAATCCCGACTTGGGTTCTCTCCGGTTTTCCTTTGGGCACTTTGATTTTTTTTTTCTCTCCTTGTGATCGTACGCAGCAACTGCTTACTGGCAATAAATTGTTTGTTGTTGGGCTGAGCGGTGAGTTGAAACGAAGTTACTTGAACAAATTTCAGGGAAGACCTCAATAATGTTCGTAATATACCCTAACACTGCTTATAATCACTGTGTGAAACAGAGATATTGACCATGTTCAAGTTTCAGAGGAGCTCTATTCTGCTGCACCACTCCGAACTCAGAACATAGAACTAGTACTGTACGGGAATATGTATTAGTGCATTAGACCCGGAATAAGATGGGTCAAGTTTGGACGTTATCGATTCTTACCATCCCAGTAAGTTACTATCAAAATATTTTCAAAGTGGTTAGGTGGGAGAGTAGACCTCGATGTAAGACTCGCCACTAACAAAGTCATTTGTTTATTTATTATTATTATACTATTTACTATTATTATGTATTTATCAAACAATATATTCGCTCAGTTTGACCTGCCACGGTTTCTATTTATTCGTTGCGTAAATAATAATTTATTGCCTAAAAAGGCGGCAGAATCATGTTACGTATGACCATGTGAAGGACAATAAACTAATGACATCAGCTTCAAGGAGTTCTTTCTCATATTTTTTTAAATAATAAACTTTCAAATGAATACAACTAATATACTTCAAATAGTTTATTTGCTCCCTTACAACTAGCGATGCAGAAATTTAAATGACTCGGGCTATTGGAGGTTTGAATTGATATGCGTTGTTTAGAGTGCTTCTACCATTTGCGTTCACGTTTTTTTTTTCACTTAGCAGTAATAGTAACTTGAAATTCGGTGAAATTGATTGAACTTTTAATCTTTTCATGTCCTAAATATCATAAAATATTAGAAAAATCCTGTTTGCGATAGGAAAAAACGGATAGAACTTTACTGAAAATAACGTCGACAAACTAATTTTGCTTTACTTTAAAAAAAATTATTACATTAGATTTTGATTTGTTTAATTAATTGCTTTTACGTTTATTGAAAGTAATAAGAAATAAGTCTTGAAGAAAATGGTACTGATTTCGTTGCTTAAGAGTAATCAGTATTTGATGCCTCTGGTAGTTGAAAAACGTCCGTGGAAGCGTTCCGATCGTTGGATCAGAAACTATTACGAACTAGTCTTTTGTTCTTCCTTCTTCGCCTCAGAGCGACGTGAGCAGTTGCACGTGTTTACAGCAACTGAATTTCGCGCGCTTTTTGTCACGGGCCAACGTACTTGTGGTGAACAGATCAGTACATAATACTTCGTGTTTCAAGTTCTAGATTCTTAAAAAAGTGATATATTTTTGAAATGTAACGGAAAATAATCAATTCGTTGATAAAAACGTTGAAAGTGTTTCAGTATAAGTAATTTCAAGTGTGACAGTGACGTAAGTAATTATCTTCGAACATGGAAGAGTTTTACTTATGGCAACTTGTGCCATTCCTGCTCTTCACCTTAGCAGCCACATCAGCGGTTGAAATGATCGAACGGTGAGTAAAACCAAAAGTGTCAACTCGGCAGGAGTTCGAGGATTATAATTCTAAACTCCTTTTTACAGTTGGTGGACTACTTAAATTTCAATTCAACTCTTCACACCATCAAATTTTCATTATCTGTGTATTTCTAGAAAAGTCTCCGGGCTCTCATTGCTTCCGATCTTGTTTTCTTTCCAACGAAGATTGCAAAGTTACGTAGTTTAGTAACAGGCTGCCTATTGACTTTTTTATACTGCTTAAAGGAAGTTCTCAAAATACCTTTACTATTTGTTCGTGCATTATCACTGTAGTTAACACTTTTCTAGAGACGCATTCAAACTCAGTACATTTATATGAATTGGAACGTATTACAAAATAATCAGAAGAGATTGTGTACATTTGACAATATCTTGTAATTTATATTCTCGAATGTTATATGGTATCATATCCCATCTTTATATTATACTCGTAACATAACTGTTTTATATGCAAACTCATAAGGTCTTTGTATTGTGATACAAAATTCTTTTAATTTTATCTGGGTCCTTGAAGTACACGACATAGATCGGTGAACTCTCGTTCTGGCATACGTATTTGTGTTGTTTCTTGTTATGTATGGTATTATCGAGCTTCTGGGCTACAGTCAACCGGAACCTATCTCAGTATAGGCTTTCAAATCATTTTATTTCACACGCAATGTCAATCCACTTTCTTCGTTGCCAAAGCTTCTTTTTTGTGCCAGCTTAACGCGAAAATATTGTGTCAGAGACATGCAAATCTGACGCGGGTTACGGAAATTGTTTTATTTTGCCGTAAATATAAAAGTCAATCCTGTTTAGTACGACGTATCCTAACGTAGTTGTAGGATTTTCAACGATCTTTCAACGAATGTTAATGAAATAAACGTAACGTTTTTTTATATAGTTTTAGGGATTGTTAACAAATTACGTCACGCGATTTTTGAGGATTTTTTTCCCTCCCGAGTCAGCTTCGTCACATTATACCAAACCCCTCCTTAACGTGACATTACAAAACGACCTGCCTCCTCGTATCATAGGGAAGGAAACACAGTTATAAACGATGAAAATGCAATCCGTCCCTTGTGTACTTAAGAGGATGGTCGAAGGTTCACACGGAGAAAATGGTGCGTAAGGGATTATAAGGCTTGTGATAACTTTGTCACGTGAAAATGGCGACGAACCGAGAATCGAAAACGGGACTCCTGCACGGAAGAAATATATGCGTGATTGCACTGTAGGAAAATTTTTCCTTAATTGATACAGTTTTAAACATTTATGATTTATCAAACGTAACATCACGCTTTCTACAATTTCCCCCTCATCACGAAATTCAATACGTGAATTAACAGCGACAAACCCTCGGCATATGCCTCTTAAACGCCACATTTTTCAACCTTACAATTCTAAACATTTCACTTTCTGATAAATGTGACCTTCCAGCTTGAAGTAGTTCTACGGTTCACATTACCGTCCGATAGAAGAGTAAACAGTATCTCAAGGATTTTAGATTATTCGTTCGTTTAACATGTTTTGACGAGAAATTCTTTTATGAGGAAGTAAAATGCATCTGCAACCAACACTAAATTATCAGATTTTACTATCCCTATCTATGTAATGTATTGCCAAAAACAGTGGAAAACTGCTTAGAACCCCTTGGAGGACAGTAAGTTATGATCTCCGATGGTAAGCTAAGGACCGTATAAGATCATCTCATTAATTAATAATTCATTCATTCCGCACAATGTGTTGAAACATCCGTGCCGGGAAGGGATTACATTACTCAACAGAGCCTGGGTTAGTACAGGTAAAAAAAATATAATTTCAATAAATAATAAGCGATTATAAGCATGTATTGAAGTATTTTCATCAATTCTTTCAGACGTACTACGAGAAAAGGCGTGATCAAATATATAAGGAATTTAGACATTGATGATCATCTGTTTAGTGAGTGTGTTCGGGGGAGGGGGGGAAACGTTCTTCCTCAAAATCACTTTGTTTACCTGCCGGTTACATTTGTAATTAATTTGATTGTATTCTTCACGTTGTAACATGGTTAACAATTTGTTAATTAATTTTTTAGATAGAATGTTTTAAGCGGGAAATTTATAAACAAAATTCCGTTAGGAGCGCAAGTTCCCGAAGATCCTCCCCTTCGACGAGAGCCATGTCCCTTGGTATTATTTCATTTGTATGAAAAATTCGTGCGATTGCTTTAGGAACTGCAAGTAATCATGAATTTTGCATTAAATATTCCATTTTAAATCACCCCACCTCACTCTTCTCCACACACTATTCAAATATCGCTTTTGCAATTATGATCATTGACTTCAAATTATCGAAATGATTCTAAAAATTGTTTTAAACGCATTTACTGTTGATGATGCCACATATAATTGACAACATTAATTCATTTTGCTATCAAATACAAAAACAAAAAGAATAGTTAAACTTATTTTTCGATCGCTCCCAGAAATTTATTTTTGGATTTGGGAAAATTATTCGTGTAAATTCATTGCCCGTCGTCGTCTGTAGGAACAGAGTGAGAATAGCTGTTCCCCAGTTACAATATTGGAAGGTTTAATGAATGGGAGACATTATCAGTACCTTACAGTAAAGTGCTTCACTCTTCAGGATTTCGAAGAGAACTAAGAGAAGTTTCACTCTTCCCCACTAGGTCGCATTGCAGTCGAGAAATTTACTTCAGTAATCAGCGATGGACAATAGTTGAGACAAAAAGCTAAGTTAGTTGCAGCAATGATGAACTACAGCTAATTGTTGATAATTGAATTTTATGAACTCATTTCTCAACTTAATTAGTGGTGGTTGAAATTTCTCTATTAAAACTATTTGTTTAAATAATACAAACTAACAATTTTTCGCACTTTGAAATTCAAATTATTTATGTTATAGTGAGTTATATCAACATTTATGTGTAATGAGAGAAATAAACCATAGATTGTCGGTTTTAAGAATTTTTCTTTATTAGAAAACACTCGTAGGTTGTTACCTTTCTGGTACCGTAAATGACCTTCCACTCTCTACCGACTGTGTTATTGGACTTGGTATTATTCCTTTCCGAAAATGTAAAATATATTAAACTAATTTTCTACAAATTCGCTGTTTAAAGCTTCCTACTGTACCAATACTTCTATTATATCAAAACAATTATTGATTTTAATTAAAGAAGTAAATACATTTATTTATGAGTTTCAATTCATCTTTATGAAAGTAAACCGCATTTATAAAAATGTCTATAAATGTTTCTCAAACTTTTCTCCGAAATTAAGTTGCATGTATTCGATCATACACTTCTGAACGTGTTAAACAAATTGGCTGCATGGTTTTCTTGGCTTTAGTTCGTAGATTTTGAATACTCCAAACTTGCGGGGAAAAACCACTGAGGGAAAAGAATGCCAACGGTTTACTGAACAAACAGAAACAATTTCTAAATGAACCTTTTCTTTCTGACAATATTTCTTTTACGAACAATACGCATTGAATGAATACAATTTTAATTTAATGAACTCGAAAAGATATTGACCTTCTTGAAACGTCTGGGTAATTTGCAGTGTGCTGATCATTGAATGCCTTGTTAATAAAGGAATACGCCATATATGTTACAGATAATAATTTAAATACATAAAAACAATAATTTAATTTCTGTTAATTTCCTGGTATACTTTGTCCGAGTACTTTTAATATTTTTTAACTCAAATTATTTTATATTATGCTTGTTATTTTGTATTTTTCATAATTGTAAATTTTTTATCTATACTCAATTTTGGAACAGTTATGTTCAATTTCTTAGTTACTCCTTTCCGGGCTGGGTTCTCCTTGAGGCTAAATTTACTCGGAACCTACTGGACTTTTTTTTGCATTCGGAGAGTCATTTACCTTATTGCCCTTACCCTGACCATACGCTGATTTTAATAGAGTTTTTGATAGTAAATAATATATTAATTATTAACATTTAATTGACGAGGAACTAACCACGTCTAAACACTATTGCGGTTGCGTAGATTTTCCGCGAGCAGTCAGATTAGTCTTCTTTTATTGTAGTGTTGTATTAATAAACGGGAAATGTATCGTGCTTTTGAAGCTCATCTACTTGGGGCGATAGGTTGTAGGGGTTGGGTGGTTTGGGTGGTATTGTTAGTAGGTGGGTCGCTTAGCTGGATTTATCAACAACTTTGCCCACGTGGAGGGGTTAGTAGAAGTAGTTAGTATTACTAGGAGGTGGATAGAGGAAGGAGCGTGCGCTTGTCAGTAGTCAGCTATATGAACTGGGACTTTAATGGGAATAGCTACATATATTTTCTGACCCCGCCGGGAATCGAATTTGGGGTAGCTCGATGGTGAGCAAGCCTGCTAACCTCTTGGTTGTCCGGGAATCGCCGCGTGGAGAATACCAACATTTTGGCCGTCATGCTGTGGGCTTCTTCTGGGTGCTTATGATGGCCGACACGTCGGTGTTCAACATCTCGACGCGGCGATTCCCGGGCAACCAAGACACATTTATTTTAGTATGGTGCAAGCGACGCACGCCGATTTCGCACGAGAGTTTTTTTATTTTGAAGTTACTATTTAACTCTTAACATCGAGTATAAGCATATATTGTATGTTCTGTTTTCTTTGTGTATTTCGTGGGAAATTATTAAAATATTTTTTTATTGAATACTCAGCAGTATCTGATCACGTATTGTGTCATGTCCCGTGAGGACATATCGAACATAATTAAAGTCTATCATTTGTTTATTGCAACGTAAAATCATTAAAACACTTTTGTAATCTTTAAAAAAAGTCCAGATTTACCTATAGAGCCGATATGCTTTGATCATGTAACTTTCACTACTCGAATAGTAAATTTCAAAATTGTTGTTTTTAGGTATCTTTAATTATGACAAATTTCTCGAAAAGTTTAATAGTATATGAAATAATAATTCACTAGCAATATCAAATATTACAATGTCATTAGTGGCCCGTTCAAGAATCTCGCAGTCATACGAACATGAGATTACCTGCCTTAATGGGAGTTATTGAACCGTGAATAACGTCACCTTTGAGACAGTTTCCTTATTTCAATTTGTATAGTAAAACAAGTATTAATGATATTTGTTACCATAATGAATTATTGAATGACGCCCTATTGAATAGTAAAACGAGTTATAAAAGAAATGGTACATAATTAAAATGTAAGATAATGATCTCATTCACTTGTGGCAATTTGTTGGGACGAGAAAGAACCGTGTTATTTATAGAAATATACCGTTTAGAAATAAAATATAGAGCTTCTTAAATTTGTACATAGTGAAAAAAGGATCTAAGTTTTTGCTTTTAATTGCATACTCCTGTTTCCTTCTTCCCGAAGCATACACTAACACCGATAAATTTTCAAAAAGTTTTAACCACATTGAGGATTTTTTTCTTGTATTCTCATCATCAGCAGACGACGACATCCGAGAGAGATAAAGCGTTTAAAAATATCTTGGCGCAAGCTGTCGCAAATGATCGAGTGATTCACGGGAGCGCGCGATTGACGGTGAAGGAGTCGAAGCATAAAGACTTCGCCAACTCACTAAATTTGTCGTTTTCCGCGGATAATTGCGGACGCCTTTGTCTCTACGTCCCGCGCGTTCGAACGCTGCGAGGAAGGCATAGAGAGTTGAAGAGGGGTGGGGCTGTCTCTTATACACATCTAGATGTGTATAAGAGACAGNTTCGTTCGCCCTTGTAGAACTCGTTAATTAATCGGCCCTCGGTACATTCACGTATTCGCCACGACGCCGTGAACAGCCATTCTATCCTCCTAATGCCCGAAGCCGTTATGTGTTTTTCGAATTATTCGATCGCGTTTTAATGAAGCTTTCCTGTCTCCCCCCACCCCACCCCCACTTCGCACCTTGGGAATAAGAATAATAATAAAACGTCGGGTGTTCGTGTTTTTCTTTCACTTCTCATTTAAATTTTTTTGGGGGAGAGGTGTCGTTTCGCGCCTAGTGCATGTGCAGCGATTGAATGGAGAGTGAAGGTGTCGAAGGAAGCCTTGCATAACGCCTTTTCGAACGCAGATCGCTGTGTAATGCAACTCGCGGAGGCGGCGACGGTGGCGCTCGCGGTGTAGCGGGTGTAAGTTAACGTAGCGGATCTTCCTTCTCTTGTTTCCGCGGTGGCGGTTAGCGTTCGCGTCATAGCGTAGAGGTTGGGGGGCGGTCACGATACGAGAGATGAGGATCATATAAATGAGGACTGTGTCCGTCTGTCTGTTTTGGGGGTGAGGGCAGTGGGGGTGGGGGGGTGGGGGGGTGGGGGTGAGAANTTATTTCCCTCTTGGCAGTCGGATGGCGACGGCATCGTTAGCACGCAGGCTTTTGCTGCAGGGGCTGGGTTGGTGAGGGCGGCGTATTGAATAGAGGTGAAGCTGTTTATAGTCTATTCGAGGGGAGGGAGTCGTTACCTCAAGGGTTTCGGTGCGAGGAGTTTGAAGTATTGTCATCGATGTGTTGAATGCTTGGGAAAATGTTGGGTTGGATTGAGCGATCATTTCGCAATGTATTTTACCTGCTCTTTTACGAAAAGTTTTTTAATATCATTGGTTCGCAGCACAACATCTAGCAATCATTTAGTGCAAACAGAATCAGATAAAATCGTACTCTTCTTCGCTATAAGTATCTCCTCGAATGCAAATTATGAACTTTACTAGTCCTGTAATTCGGTGAATAGTCAATCGTTTACTCAACATTTTTTCGTTACAAAAAATTGAAGAGTGATAATTATGTTAATTACTAAAAACCAGTTAAAATCTGCGTATGATGATGTGGAGGATTATAAGCCAATGTCCTCTCCGGAAGGAAGCAAGGAACGATCTCATCATCCCCGAAGGAAAAACAGAGAAAAACTGATATGGTTATAAATATAGCTCTACAATAAGAAACAGCGTGTATCAAAATAATTTTGCATTTTGGTCATCTTTTAATCTTTCCCTTATTATTTTAAGTTCATACGCATTAATGTAACTTTAAGTCACCGTGCAACCGATCGAATTAACTAATCACGTTTTTCTCATTGTTTTATTTCAGTTCAGTTTAACTTCTTTGTAGTGGAATTTCAATGTTTCATTCGACGGGTTTTTGGTAGTTTTTTGTCCCATAACATAATTTCTTTCGTTGATACTTTCATCTACGCGAGTGTTCGCAAATTTGGTTACGGTTATGTAACAAAATATTTTTTAAACGGTTTCTTAAAAGAAATTCAATCTGCATGCAATCTGAAGCTTAAAATGTGTAAATCTCTCAAGTATCGATGTAAAGTTTATTATCAAGTCAAACTAAGTTTATTATCAGCCATCCAGCCAGCAGCTCAGCGCTCTACCCACTGAGCCACGCTGACTCCGTAAAGTTTATTACATCAAATTCAAATGTATGAAACATTGATTTTATTAATTTTAAAATTGTCCGGTATCCCCTTTATTCGAGATTAAACGTAATGTCCAATTATCCTAACGGACGGAATATTCTTGTATACAGAGTATTCTTGAATAGAAATCAGCGTACCGCGTCTGTTATAGAAAGAGTCCGCTTTTCGGAAGTTTGTCTAATAACTTAAATTTAATGGGACGGGGAATGAAAAAGTGTCCGCCATTGAGAGGTATTGACAGTATTCTTGTCCACTATCCAAATAATATTGTAATGTTTTATTGAAGCTGTCTAGTAGGCCAAATTTTATTTTGAGATATTGCATCCGCGTTGACTGAAGGCAAGTTGTCAACTATTCCCAAAATTGGAAATATTCCCCAAATCTAATTAAATAATAATCCTCAGTTCTCATTTTTACTGTTGAACGGGGACCATTATTTTTTAAATTTAAAACTTGATAATAAATTTAGATTTTCGTTTGACGATAATCATATTATCTTCAATGACGTGAGATGGTTGCCGTTTCCGGGGAAGAGTATTTTCTGCAGGTTTTATTGAATTATTCTTTTAAATACCGCGTAAGGTTTGAACATCTTGAAGTCATTGCATTCCTGCTTTCAATAACTATTTTTTAGCTGTTTTATTTTCGTTAAAACCAATAATTGCGTCATTTTATCAAAAAAACATACGCCAGCGAAAATTTCTCCATATAAGTACATATTAATTTCAAGTCAAATAATTCAAACTTTTTCCGCCGTTAGGGAATACATATTGATCACCAATGGATAGGGAATGATTCAAACTATCATTAGAAATAGTTTTTGGGGGTACTTAAACCTAGTCGGTCTGGCGGATATAATACCTTGGTTCACAGCGTTTCGACAGCTATTTCAGTTATCTCCAGGAAATGTGAGTTAAACTAAAATCTTCTGTCTACTTCAAAGGTCAAATGAAATATTACAATATTACTATTGAGAAGTGACCGTTAAGGTTTGCTGTAAATAGTTGTGCACATATTCCTACATCGAGATGCATCGTTATGTAGTTCAAGATTTTGCGAGTGCGACTCCGGGTTATGGACGCGTAATATCTGCGGAATGTGCTTAGGAATTAGTCCGTTGGGTGGAAACTTGGACCACCACTCGACGTTTCTGCAATCACAATGTTCCGAAGAAGTTTCTCAACTGCCTCATCACCTTTTGTCAAACTCATTACCGAGAGATGCTGCAAACTTCCAAAACATCGAAGGCGAATCTAGATTCCTTTTCAAGAGTGTTAAATTGAAATTCTGTTTTCGTAACAAAGTTTAAAAAATTGGTTATTGAAAAAAAATCTGACGAAGTGAAGATTTTTTTGTGATTCATTCTTCGATTCATTCATCGTCTCCTTAGTGTTTTGAAAGGTGTTTGTAACTGATCATCTGTTAGACACTTGGTCCTATCGCTCTCGACGCACGAGGTTAGCATTGCCCAAATAATTTATTTCGAAAATCTGTTGAAAATTGAGTATATCATCACGTGGGGGACAAAACGCAAGCACGCGGGGAAGAATATATTTAGTTTCGATCGAATAGTACAATAGAAAACCGGAGACAAACCCGAGTCAGGATGAGGCTGTAAAAATAATGTACACAACCGAGCACAGAAGGAAAAGAAATGAATGCGTTAAACCAGGTGCTTGCGAGCACCATAGTGCTCTTGAAACATGATCAGGTGCTCTCCTCATGCGAGGGAATAGCACTCGCGGGCATCTCGGAATTCTTTTATTAAAATAATAGTGTTCCAGTTCTTTAGGATGATTCTTTAAGAATACAACTTCTGAAATTTTGATAGGGCGCGTTGACATTTCGTTTTGACCTTAAAGAATGTTTAAAAGTTTTGTAGCGACCCCTAAAATATTTCTAAAATTTATATAGATATGTTATTTTATGACATATAACAAAATGAGATAGAACCTCTTCCGAAAAGAAGTATATATTCCCCAAGGTAAAATATGTTTAATTTTTATGCATCGGTTGGTGCTAAGACGAAAAACTTTATGCGGGTGCCGACATTTTTGTAATAAATGTAGAGGTTTTATAAGTGAATAAGTAAGCAATTATACATGATCAATTCGTTGTTTTTATTTAGCTCAGGAAATTCTTTAGTTTCAATAAAATACTTTATTAAAAAAATATAGATATCCTTTATACGTCTTTAGTCCATTAACCTATAATTTTGCTTTAAATGTTAATTTTCTTTGTATCATGGCAAGGATTCTTTCAAATCTTCTTAGATCCTCCTTGTAACTTGTTCGGACATTAATTTTTTTTGTGAATGATTTGAAGTGAATTTCCGTTTATGCCCCGCGAAAAACGTTCATTCTGTTCGACATCTTTCTGCAACCTTCATTTTCGTCGCCCCGCCGCTCGATGTTCTGCTACGGAGGACATACATTTTTTTATGGTGCTCGCATATTTGACATGATATTAAGTGGGTACTTCTGAGAAGGTTGATATCGTGTGGTATCACTTCTCTCTGTTGTTGTATTTGTAAATGGGAAATGTGGCATTGAAGCTTATCTACATTGGGCGACAGGGGTTAAGAGTTGGGAGGTAGGGCTATTGTTAGTAGGTGGGCCGCTTAGCTGGGTTTACTTGGCCCACGTGGAGGGGATAGTAGAAGTAGTTAGTAATAGTTAGAGTTATTGATACTAGGAGGAATGTTTGCTTTTCAGGGAGCATTAATGTGAAAAGCTACAAATTCTCTGGCCCCATCGGGAATCGAACCTGGGATGACTTGATTAGTGACAACACTACCACTTGAGCCACGGGTGCAGCTCAGCCACTACTATCGCCTCCACGAGCGCCAATAACCGCGACGCGCCTACGCCTCGCGCGCCCGTAATATTGTGAAACTCGCTTCCCAAGACGCGTCGCGCATTCCGTGTGCGGTGGGGGTGGGGGAGTGAAGGAAACTCAGATGCTGGTGGCGCTGTCGGCAGCGGATGCGCCAACTTTAGGTATGCGCTATTAATTACGCGTCAATGTCGTCGCGCATGTTGGGGAAGTCAATAAGCAGTCATTTGACGGCGGCGGCGGCGGGAGGCTCCGAACGGAATACAACGACGATGGCGAATGTGATGACGTCGGAGGTGGTGGTGGTGGTGGGGNTGAAGGATTTTTTTCTTGGGACTTTAGGGCTCGCCAACGTGAAGGTCATTGGAACCCTTAAAATAATTTTGTACTCCCGGGGATTCGGACCTTGCAGTGGTGAAGCATGCACGTTCCCGCTAGACCACCGAACCCTGTTTGAAAGTAAATACAAGTCTTTATATGTAGTCCCAAACAAGTAATTGAAACCTGGAGACATTAAATATACTGATGTGCATTCTCTTATACTTCCCTTCTGATACTAATTATTATATAGCGACAAAACACGTACTCAGGAACCATCGTCTCCGGTCGGGAGAAAATAGTGACGGACCGGGACTCGAACCCGGGACCTTCTGTTCTGGCCGCACGAACGCCTCGACTCTCGCGTCCGTACGCAACATCCACCCGGTCTGTTCCGGTGAACCGGCATCACATCCCCATAGACGAATAACAGTTAATACATGTCACATTAATCAGTTCAAACTGTTCATGGTCTATCTGCATGTTTTAAATACTTCAACATACAATTGTTAAGATACATTTTTGTACAATAAGTAACTTATTAACTTATTCAGGGTTACAATAAAAGAGTAAACCAACCATATTGTTTTAAAAATAAAAAAAAATTACATTTTGAAGTAAAATCAACTAAACTATCAAGCCTACATTGTTTTTGTTCAGAGAAATGATTTTTTTTGTTTTGGCAATAGCAAATTTTTTTATTATGTCTTATTCATCTTTTGCGCCCTCTAATAGCTCGTGTGCTAAACTACAACACACTCGCCCCAATGGTAAATTGGATCCTGTGTATGTGGGGTGGTTATCATAGTATTGCCGCGACTTGTACCCAAAGATGATGAGACGCGGAAGGTGACTTGGAGGGATGAGGATGTGGTGATTGAATGAATGGAAACTGTGATTCTGTGATTAAGTGGTAAAAAATCGTTGTATGGCCGTTATAATGTCGGCGAACGGATGGTTCCACACCGATGATGCGAGTAATGAAGGGAACAAATTATTACTAAGTCCCCGCGACTTCACTCGCGTCAAGTTTTGAAATATTTGCGTTTAAAATAGTTCTTGAATCCACATTGATATCTATTGAAAATCTCTCTCATATTCAATTGTGAGTCAAAGCACGCATGACGAAAACGTGAACACTGAAAAATGCTGGCCAACAAAGATTTATGATGCGCGCTCAGGGAAAAGAAAAACGACAAATGTTCGCGAATTTCAACACTATATGCTAATTTAATACTATTTGAATGACCCTTTTTAAAATAATGTAGTAATATTTTGGCCTCAAAGTCCGTTATAAATCTTTAGTCTTTCCTCTAACAATATGTATTATTAAGTGTTTGGAGCCCCAGCGGTGGCGCAGGTGGTAGTGTTGTCGGCTATCACCAAGTCATCCCAGGTTCGATTCCCTATGGGAAAATTTTGTAGCTTTTCACATTAATGTCCCAGTTCACTACTGAAAAGCAAACCTTCCTTCCTCTATCCAGCTCCTCCTAGTATCAATAACTCTAACTATTACTAACTACTTCTACTATCCCCTCCACGTGGGGCAAGTTGTTGATAAACCCAGCTAAGCGGCCCACCTACTAACGATAAACCTACCAAATAAATCCTAACTCCTATCGCTCCATGTAGGTAAGTTCCAATAGCACGCTACATTTCCCATTTACAAATACTACAATATATTATGTGTTTGTTTCTGGGTGCTGGAGATCGTCCATTTCGAAAATTCAAAGTCTCTTTTAGAGAGTATATGGTGGGTGGGGGGGAACTGCGGCGAATGAATGATAATATCCTCAGATGGATGTAGGATGTTTGAGGATGGAGAGGGAGGAGGAGGAGGTGGTGGCGAGGATAAGGACGAGGACGGGGAGGCGACCGGCAAAGTATTCTGCTCATCTTGGAAGGCGTCCTCAGCGTGTTTCGAATCGTTACGCCGTGTCGCGCGTCGGACGCTCGCCCTCAACCTCCATCCTCCACTTCGAAGTCATGGAAAGTGCAGATGCTCCGTCACCGCCTTCTGCTCTTCTTCACCATGGTGACGATGTCCACTTCGATACTTCTATGGTGCGTAGGCGTGATTTAGGGATCGGAAACGTTTTAGAAGAAAACGCAGGATCAGAAAGTACTTGAAAATTTCATGAGGCTCGAACCCCTCATGAAATTTTCTATAAGTTGTAATGAAAGTACTGTACTTCTACAAAATAAAATTAATTTATCATTTGTTAATTAATATGAATTAAACGATTGAAAAAAATGAAAATAAAATATGAGAAATTTAAATTTTACTTCAAATAATATTTAACGAGTCTGGGTCCCCTCCGAAATAAATTTCTGGCAGGCGCCTGCTTGCATGTTTAAAATAATTTGTACTTCTCGATCAAATATAAACAATGGAACACGTGTCGCATTCAAAATTTGTACATGATATACATGTATTAATTGTCTTTGACCGATAATTATTTTCCATCTATATCGTTCTTTAAGTACCCTCTCAATTGAAGAAAGATCTATTTGACAGAGAAGAGGAAAGTCAATAATGAACCCCTAATGTGTATACGTCATGTTAATATAAATGACAGGAATTTCATTTTTGTATGTGTTCAAAGTTATTTCTTTAAAGAAAAGTGTTTTTGCAATAATTTTAATAGATTGAGCCAGAAATGGATGTTTTTGGAGGTAGAATTTTGCGTTAAGGACAAGTTTAAGTAGATCATAACATAAAGAAATATATTGTAGAGTCATAATGGATTAGAAAAATTGGTTCAGTCTTGACACGTAGTGGTCAACGTTTCGAAACCTAGTTAGTTAAAAAAACGTTTTTTTTTTATTAGGAAAATTCACCGGGTAATAAATTGAAACTGGTTTTGAAATTATTTATAATTTATTAGGGAC
Source organism: Laupala kohalensis (assembly GCA_002313205.1). NCBI lineage: Eukaryota > Metazoa > Arthropoda > Insecta > Orthoptera > Trigonidiidae > Laupala > Laupala kohalensis. The sequence goes on from NNCF01132744.1 coordinate 91,701, forward strand.
CGTCCATAAAGCACGTAACGCATCGTCAAGCCAGTGAGTTACGGTGGGGTAGGAGGTAAGTTAACCAACGCTAAGTTTTATATGGCGTGTTTGATAGGGATCCTTTTAACCTTAAAGTTTGTCACTGCACATCCATGTAATCAACTATTCTGTGAGACTACAGGGCAATGAGGATAGAACAGTCAGTGAATCAAAATTTGTCCCCGCATTTTCCGAAAAGCAACAAAACTTTACTATCGGGAGGGAAGAGGAGAGACCAGCGTTACGAAACTTTCAGTAGAGGAGGGGTCTGAGGAATGGTTACAGGTACGTTATGAAGGTGAGAGGGTGTTAAAAGTAGTAATATTTTGCGTAACGTAATTTAGGTACGGCCCCTGCAGAACCACGTGGCTATTTTGTTAAATGGTTGTTTTTGCCGTCTAGTTGTTTTAAACTGTGAGTAATATTTTTATATCTGTATTTGGGCACGGTTTTGTACTTTTTCTGTAGCTCCATCTGTCAATGTATCAAATTCTATCTAAATCTTAATTGACATTAATCTTTCTCAATTGTAGATTTAAATTCTGCCACAAATTTTAAAATTATTGTAATAAAATTAAGTTAGAAAATATACATACCCAAATAGGCTAACATAAAATGTTCATTTGGAATTTTAGTTTCTTAGCGGTTCGCAGTGTTAACAATTGAAAGTTTGAGATCCGTCATATTTCATAATAATAATAAAAAGTATTGAAAGGTTTTTCTTGGAAATGAAACCTTGTTAGATATTTTTTCACCCCCTCCCCAAAAACATATCTTTGAGTTTCATTAAATTTATCAGAGTTATTTTCGGAAAAAAAATACATTACATACGTGTACACACACACATAGCTCTTGAACAACTTTAAACATAAAATAAATGGGAACATCAAATCTGTTTGTTCGAAAAACAAACAAACGGACGTTAAAGAGAAACAAAAGTGAACTAAAAACAATCACGAATCAAAAACATAGAATATGAAATAAATGAAATAAGGTAACTGTACACAGTGCATAAAGTTGTGAACATTTTATTACAACAGCTTTGATGAGGTCCCAACACATGGGACGAAACGTTAGCCGAATGTAATGTATGTATAGAAACAGTCTCGAAGTTAATTATTTTTCCTTCAAGGAGACAACCTTCAACTACAATTACAGAAAATAAAGTATGCGTAATGTGGAATCAGCACTCCAAGTTAGTCAAATCAGAGAGATGTATAATTGTTTTCTTTATTTTTATTGTAAGTTTTAAAACAAGCAATATGAATAACAAATTAAATCATGTTCTTTTTATCTATTAGTTAATAATATGGTACAAACTGTATTCAGCAACCGTTGCGTGATTTATGCATCTCACCTCAGAAAAATTGAAATATCTTTCTCAAATGTCCGGTGACCTATAGATAAAACGAGATGTAAAAACGGAAAATTTACCACAAATTAATGGAATCCCACACTTTCGTGATCTGAAAGTTGTCTCTTCTGAAAATAAGTATTTTCTCCATTAGATAAAATTGCAATTATTTCGTTGAAATGGCCGGTGAGGAATGTTTTTGAAGTTGAATCATAATAAGCACCGCTTAGATCGATTTGAGATATTTTAGTGATTTAATGCTAGGTACTACCTTCAAAACTAGTCCAGTAAACGAATATAGTACAGCGTGTTACGCGGTCACGTATGGGATGTAATAGAGACGATTATTGCTGGCTTAATAGTATATGATTTGAATTGTGAGTGAAGAGCCTCGTGTGCGAGGCGAAGGCGGAAGGAAGGAAGGAAGGCGTTGCGTTGCGTTCGGATCCATCCGCACTCGATGGCTCCCTAATAACACGCTGCGGAGTGAATACCACATATTCTCAGGACGTGCTCTCGTGTGTGTCTCGTGGGAATGCACAATGAGAAGAGGGAAATAAAAAAGAGAGGAAAAGTTTCGACGGAACGAAGGTGCTTTTGCTCCACATTGCTCTCGTGCCTTCTCCTTTCGATTGCCTTCGATTTTCATCAACTTCTTCGTATTCAAATTTACCGCACTACTATATAAAAGAGAAATTTCAATTTTCGAAAGGGGTAAACGTACAAAACATTCAGCACCCGGAAAAAATGAATTATACGTATGGTTGGAGGAAATTCTGAAGAAGATTTTGGTATCGAAATATTAGCTACATTTTTTTAAAGGTACTTTTGTTAACTTAAATTAACAGTGTAGTTTTTGGCGAAAATATTGTCAACGGTCTTCTTTCATTTTCCTTGTTTTCAATGAGCACACATTTCGAATTATTGTTGGCCACCCTGTTTTGTTTTGTTTATCATGAGTAGTTTGATTCACACTTGTCTCGACAACTGAATATGACAGACATTGTGAATAGAAATTATTAAATTCGAGTACGATTATTTATGCATAAAATTCATATTATGACGCGAGTAAGTAGTTGGAACAGTTAGAGAATATGTAGACATATTATTTCTGAAGTGGAAGTTACGGCTTACGATAGTTCTGGAATCAGTCAAGTATTCGATTTCCTTATTTCCATGGGGTTCTAAATTTAGGACCTCTCTCCTCTCCCTCCTCGAATTACTATAATTCTCGCCCAGTCAATTACCCGAAAGAAAATTCAAAATGACTGCCTGGCAGTGGTGAATTCAAGGTATCGTTTGGGAGAGTGTGTGTGAGGCGGGTGGGTGGGGGTATATTCCATGAATCTAGAGGTAAAGAAAAGTTTGTGTTAAGTAATCCTATTTTAACCCAATTTACGATTCTGTGAGAATACATTTTTTACTATACAATGCGAATAATACACCCATTATATCAGGCATAAATTATTTTACTAAATGCAAAAAAAATTTTTTTTTTGCACTTTAAGGCGGGACTAGTGAGTCAAACCTCGGGGAAGTATCATTGTCTTTTTAAATTTTATTGTAATTGTTTTATAAAACATTATGAATTATAATGATGAGAAAACATGATTTAATTTCTATATACAGTTAATAGTACAGTATAGTATGAACAATATTCGGGAACTCGCTTGCCTCAGTTGAAATGAATAAGGGCGCGTAAAAACATTGCGACCGAGCGCGACGAACGGTTTCGTCATGTATACACCACACCTCGGAGACCGTGAAATATGTTTGTGTGAAATATATATCCGGTGACAAATAGATAACAGTGACGTAAAAATACTACGGAACATTTACTTCAACCCAAGGTCACCTTCCATCACTTTCTTGATTTAAAAGTCAGTCTTATTTAAAAAAATAAGTTTTTCCTTCGTAAGACGCGATGTATTACAACATTAATTATAATTGCAATTATCTCATTTAAATGGCTGGTGAGGTATATTTTTCAAGTTGAAATCACAGAAAATACTTTTTACTTTGATTATTTATGTCGATTTTAGATATTTCATTGAAATGATTCTACCTACGCTCGCACAACCTTAAGGAGAAGTCTTGACCAGAAAGATGTACGACTCAGTATAATCGTGTTTAGACTGCACTTCCCTCCGCCGACCTTCGTGACGTCAGTGGATGGGATTTTTTCCCTTCAGTTTCACAAATGAGTTCGAGAAGAGAAAAAAAGAAAAATAGTGAGCAAACATGTTTGCTTGAAATTTGCCTCAGTGAAAATAAGACTCTAAATCTTCAAAACAAATACAACAAAGGATTACACACAGGTGGAACTGGTATGTTACAGGACTAACAGAGATTTCGTTTTGGAGTACATATATGAGAAATATACCTTTTTCGGATTTTACTTGTTACTTCACCGGATTTGAATAATGGCCCTGAACGATAGTGGTATCATTTAGAATATACATTTCTATTGATGAATATTATTTTGAAAAAAATATTGACAACCACCGTGAGCAAAGACACATTTTGTATTGCTCAACAGAAGAAATGCGCGGAAACAATGACATATTGACATAAAAAATGCCCCGAGGTTTCTTATTATATTTCCGTTCAAGGTTCTATGTATAAAAATGCAACGGATAGACATTAAAATCTTAACATTTGCTCGCGAATCCATACAATTTAATTTGATTCAAAGGGTTAAAACATTTAATAGATTGAAATGCATTTCCATGAGGGTGAGAGGGGATGCAATTTTGGAATTGTTCAACTCACTTCTTCAATTGCTTTCAAGGAATGCCTCGATAGGGAAGGCAGAAAGAAAGAAAGAAAGAAGAAAAGAAAGAAAAAGGAGAAGGACCCATTGTTAAATGGACGTGAGACTATGCGCCAACTTTTCAATGTGGCTGCTTCCTTCTGAAGGAACGCCTTTGAGGACGGATGCCTCGGCGGATGCCCATCGCTGCTCGCCGCCTTTGAGTTCAGCTCAGCTCAAAGCTATGAGGAATGAGGAAGGTCCTTCATGCCTCATCTCTTCAATGTCTCGTCACCTTGGAGGTGTATAATATGGATTCTGTCAATTCAGCACCACAGATGGAGGAGGTTCTTCGAGTTTTATCTTGCAGTATCAATAGTTGTTTATTTATTGTATTGTTATCCATTTCACATTTTAAAAAAAGTTATATATTATTGTTATTTTATTTGTAATCTACTTGCTGGCATGAAAGAGCGGATTTTTGGCAACTATTATTTCTGAATCGCCATTGATGAATGTAAGTAAAATATAAACCGAATTTCAAAAAAATCGCTGGATAGTGATCTTGGACCTAGATGACACAAAAAACCACCTATAATTAAATCCAGAAAGATGCATTTCGAATAATCCTTCGCAGGTCCATACGGACAAACCCTTTAAACATTTCAAGCCATGGTTCATAAACTCTCTAAGCGAAAAATCAAAAGTCATATAAATCGAATTCTGAAAAATAATTAAGAATCCTGGGTGGCGCTCTTAGGTCCGCCCCAGAGAACACTCTTGTCGAATTTCGAACCTGTTTCGTCATTTCCAAGTATCCCTGCCCGCCGCGACTTTTTCTAAAAACACTTAAAATTAATAATGAAATTGAAATCGAAAAATTATAAAATTGCTCCTTAGTGCACTTGGAAACACCTTGAAGAACGCATTTACAAAAAGGTTTTGGACTATCCGTCTTAGCGCCATGCGGTGGACATACAGCCACACAAAGTGTGTAAAGTGGGGAAAGAACATTTTGGAGACCTATTAAAAACAATAAGATGAATAAAATGTAAACATACTCTAAATAAGTCCAAGCTTTACAACTTCCCTATGCGAGAAACGTCGAAATCCAAAGTATTCAGTTTCTTATCATTGAGGAAGCATCTTACATAATTTTCTTCCAAAAGAAATAAAACATGTCTCTAAAACGAATCTCCCCAAAAAGCTTCCTGCAACATTATTGCGGCTATGTAAAGGAATTTATCGATTCTATTAAGAGAACTTTATATCAGTGGTAAATATTCCGTGATATATTTTTTAATATACAAGTTGATAATTGATGTGACAATTAAAACAATTGCAAGAACTGTGATAGTAATTTTTGATATAACATTCATATTTATTGTGCATACTTAACATGCCTTTGTTATAATATTTGTTGAATAATTAATAAAATTTAAGCATGCATTTTCATGTATGTTAATTATATTCTTTCTCAATATTTATTTATTTTTATTTATTATATTATATTTTAACACAATTACAAAGAGGCTCACTATGACAAAGGAATCGTTCATTAATGTGGTTATATTATTTATTTATTTATTTATTTTATTTTCACTCGTACACACAAAGCAAAGAAAATATTCATTGCACAAATAATTTTCTTTATCCACGTTATTACATAATTTACCTTTCCTCTTGATTTTCCGTATTTTCTGTTTTTCTTCTTTCTTATGAATGTACTTATTACCCCGTGGATTTATATCTTAAAACACATAATTTTGATGTATATCCAAAAGTAATTGAATTAGTGTTTCATTCTGTTATTTTTCCCTTCTAATATCAAAACATCCATCCCAAATAGGTCATTCATATGGATTTTCCTTCCTTTTCATGTAACTCACAATCCCATAATGTGTTCACATGTCTGTTTTTCCTTTCGACGTATGCAATTACTTTTTGTATCCTCCTTTAATATTCATTGACATTTCCGTGACCAGTTAATAATGCCAAAACCGAATTTGGAAGAAACCATTCTTCTTTCAAACTTTCTTTAAATTTCACGTCCCAAGTACATTTGTAGTAAAAAAAAAAGGTTAGAAACTAAGTTATCATCACGTGGAGGGTAATAAACTAGACTTATATTCCGGATGCAAGCAAGGGACCATCCCATCAATTCCGACCAAGTACCCTAAGCCTGTGGTAGATGCACCATTTCTGCGGTCCTAGGCAAAATCATGGCATGAGCTCTCACCATAGCTTTTTTCGTTTTTCCGGATTTGATGCATTACGCTGCAGATTATTTCATATCTATTAACTTGGATGTACCCGACGGCATGTTTCTTGGCTTCGAGAAATTCAACTTCAGAAGAAACTAAAAAACAAAAAGAATGCACGGAAACTCACTGTAAACACTATTAGTTTATTGTGCATTAGTAGTAGTAAATTGCTTTGTTGTCCTCAAGGTGGTCTTAGGCACTTAATGACAGCTCTCTTGACAATAAATTATTTAATAATTTCTTTATTTATTGTCAGTCTAATTGACTTGATGTCGGTATAGCGCTTGTGCTCAATGTAGACAGCGCTTTTACTTCGCCACAGTCCATAAGAGTAATTATATTTGTACCTCGCGTTATGTTGGCAGGACATTCGAACTTCTCAAAACTTAAATCCATCGCCAACCTCGGACACCGATTCAATTCACTTGATGGCTCTTGTGGCGTTGTTCTGTTGTGTTTACAGTGAGCACGTGGAACGAATATTACTTTGTCTTGTTTTGTTGTTATTAACTTGTATTTGTTTACAGCAAATATTCTCTTTTGTGTCTACTATAAATATTTATTTGGATATAACTTGAATTCGTAGAAGTTGATTTGTGTTAGGCAGTATTCATATCGCATAATTTTCGGCAGAGTTACATGACTTTCTGTATAGTGTGACACGCGCCTGATTGTCTGAAGCTAGTGCTACGTATTTTTTGTTGTTGTTGTTGGGCTTTACGGCTCGTCGACATCCAGGTCATTAGAGCCCTAAAAATCAGTACAGGTAGGGAAAATGGAGCCACGCACTAAGGAGAGCCAACATGACTCTCTCCGCGTGTGGGACCCGCCGAATGACTCAACCACACCCACCAAAAACCCTCCTGAATTATAATATCTCAAAACATACAAATCCACAACATTACAACGAGGAAAATGAAAGATACCCTAGCCCTCGCAACCTACTAGCGTCGGGATCGAAAAGAACAAGAGGTGACCAAGGAAGGTCAGGAAAGAGAAAGGAAGGAACCTAGCTCAAGTAAGTGGAAGTAATGCCACACTCAGCTCGGGGTCCCGTGTTCGCCAAACACGTACTTACTAGATGTAAGCCCCCTGGGGGGGGGGCTACGTATTTATTGGAAGCGAGCTTATTGGGTCTCTTGAGCGGTACAGAAGGTGGGCGGGTGGGCGTCTCTGGACTTCTGGTCGTCCATTGTTGGGCGACGCAGGCAGCAACAGAAGAAGACGTCGAAGCTGCTGTATGCAGGAGGCAGGTTTTAATAAAGTGTTGGGGAAGTTGACACCCCAAGTGTACCACATAGCTGCCGCCTCTCGCTTCAATGGAGGCCGCATTCCTCGGAAGGCTCTTCCCCCACCTCGTCTCACCCTTCCCCCTGCACTCCGGGGCAGGGAGGAGGAGCGGAACTAAATTTCAAAGTCAATATTGCGCTGCTGGAATCGTCACATTCAAATGCGAGGCAGGCGTCGTCGTAGGTGGAGGGTGGGTGGTTGGGAGAGAGGGGGTGGTGTCTTGGGGAAGGGAATAGAGAATACTCGGGTTGGGTTTCTTCGGGGAGATACAGATTTCTTCCTCTGCAGAGGAAGAAGGTATTGGAACGAACTGGAATTGGAAGAAATGAGGAAAATATTACGATTCATAGAGAGGTAACAAACAGTCAACCATAATTACTCTATATCAGCACTGTCCAACTTCTCTTAGCTCGCGGTTCTGTATACTTTCGATCGATGGGACCCGTACGGGATGGAGTATGGCAAAATGTTTCCCGACGAATGAAAGTAATGGGTCACATTTATTTATTCGTAACGCATTTTTTTGATTTTCATAAACAAATTCGTTATTTCAGGTTGGAAAAATTAAATAGTGCGTTTCATTATTTTAAAAATATATTTTTAATATTTGGTATTATAATAAAATATTTTCGTTTTCTAATGGACGACAGGGTAATTACGAACGCCATTTTCTAATTTCATTCTCACCAAACATACCACGTTAAGTATTAATTGTGACAGCATAGATTTATAACACAAAGTTATGCTTCCCCAACGTTTGTTGTAAAATATACTATAACTTTCGGGTCGTGAATTAAGTTTCCCGGACCACCAGTTGGATAACGCAGCTCTAATTTATGCATAATTCTACGCATAAAAGAAATAAATTATTATGAGCCACAGTACTTCTCTCATTAAAAGATACACACCTTTCATTTCAGTAATATTGCGACTGCACTGCCAATATCGTCTACACCATTCGCAGATATTTTTTCCGATACTGAACATCAAAAAATAATTCGAGGTTTGTCGGTTTGTCTCCTCGAATTTGGACATGAACAGTAAATAGAAGATACCAGATATTTTTCTTTAATTTGTATCAGAGGTCATGAGTTTTCATTCCCGCATTTGCTAATGTGAAAAGTTGTCCTCTTTGGAATCTACATTATACATATTTTTTTACATTAAGAAAAAGGACTAAACAATCCTACTCGGAAATTATGCTAGATCACATTTTCATCCCAAAATACTTCTATTGTGTGAATATATCTAAATCGTCAGAACTGTTCGCGAGAAAAATATCCTGAAATATACATGCCAATTTTCATTTTTTTGTTCATAGTAATAGCAAGTGAGTGTAATATTCTAAGCAATTAGAAAGTGCAGAAAGGACGCCTTTCTTTTGTTCGAGGTTCTCGTCGATTTTCGATGACTGTTGAATACTCCTTCCTGCTCAGAACACAACCAACACGCTTTCTTTGTCACAAGTGGCTAGTCGCTAGTGGCCTAGTGTAATAAAGCCCTTAATGTTGGATACGCGGCTCGTAAGCTGATTTTTTTAAATTCTTCGATATTTTCGTACCTAACGCGCTGAGAGAAGTTTCAATTGAAAAATTAAAGAGGAGCACAAAAAAAAAACATTGGTCTAACCTAAAGATTAGACCTATTTATCGTTATTTATTTTGACGCGCTGAATCCGAAAATGAATTCAGAATTGCTCCATCACCCCCAGTTCTTTTTTACTTGCAAAAAAACTGCCATTAAATACGGAAAATACGGATGTAAAGAAAAGTGGAGAGCGGTAGAACTATTCTGGCCCTGGTTTCGGATTCACCGCGTCAAAATACGTAAGAATATCTCATAGATCTTTGGAACAGGTCAATTATTATTATTCCGTATTTCGGGGCGCTTTTTGTGATTTTCAGTGGCAACTTCGGGGTGATGGAGCAGATTTAAACGCATATTCGGATTTAGCGCGTCAAAATAAATACGGATACATAGGTCTAGTCATTGGGTGAGACCAATTTTTATTTTTTTCTGTGCGTGTGTAATTAATGACGTTGTAAGAGCTTTATATGAGGAGAAAATATGATTACCTTCAGGTCCTACGGAAGTCGAGTGCTGTTAAGAGATACTTGTTTCATATTGTATCTTGTAGAGACGGTTTCCTTGACAGCTGTCACCCTCTTCACCTCATAATCCATCCCGTGGCCCTTGACTGTATTCCCTTTCAAAAGGAAAGAGTATCAAATCCGTTGGTGAAGGGTTCTTTTCATTCTCCTTCGGGCTTCATTGAGTTTGCACGCAACGGGGGAGGCGTCCGTGGCAACAACCTGCGCAGAAAAGGTTTACACTACAACGTTTACAAGGTAGCTTCACAAAGCGACCAACTTGCACTCTACTTCTTCATTTCTCGTCCTTTCCATCCTAATAGGTGATGTCATTCAATCCTGGACTACAAAGCGAGGAATACTGCCATAACTACCATAACTCCATCGAATACCATTGCAAGAAAAATGCACCTCAAGCTTCATGTCATGGAAATACAAAACTATTCACAAAAAACATGCGCATAGGTGGTTTTATATGTTAAACACTAAAACAAGAAAACTGAATTTCAATATAATAAGCGTAGTGAAAATTTAAAAAGTAGGAAACTGTGGAAGTTAGGAGATTAATATTATTGATTTCACTGAGCTAGTTTTAAACCTCTATAATATGAAACTGTTAATTTTAAAAATATTTTTTGGCACAAAGTTAAAACATTTGGATCCTATTTAGACTAAAGTTTAAAAAATGATTTATTTACCCGAAGTTTAATAAATACCTGTTGAGTGGAAAAGAGTGGTGTCAATGTTGTGCTTCCAATACCAAACGTCGAATTCGAGATCAAAAGTCGAACCATTGATAGACTTAAGACTTAAACAACCTCCTTGGTTCATCATGCTTCGGTCACTCCGAATGGTGGGATAGACGCTGTATTCGTTTTACACAGAGTTTGATAGGCCTGGGAGTCAATCGGGATGTTAAAATACTGCGAATAAAAATCTCTTATGTCTGCTCTACGTTTGGAGACAACTGTGGACAAATCGCTGATAAAGTCAGTGTGTCTTACGTGTGTCATATGAACGAGTCGTATACAAAACGATCAGAAGATGGGGTAAATTCATTCTAATAAAAATACAAACAGGTTGTTCATATAACACAAGACATAGAGAGTTGTGAAGTGGTTAGGTAGTTAATTTTTCATATATTGTTTGGAATTTTCATAAGTTATTTTTGAAATTCTTATTCCAAGAAGTTTAATTCAGTTAGCATGATAGTAATGGAAAGGAAAAATGTCATTGTAATGTTTTTGTAAATGCTTTATACATTCTTTGTCCAACATACGTATATTTTCACTCGTTGAAAATATTGTCAAGTATGTTTCGACCACTCAATATTTGGCATACAGGTATTTGAAAATTTATATTTGACATACTTTTGGAATAATATCTGCGTTGTCATTACAACCGGTGAATGCTATCGAACTAAATTTTGTACGAATAAAATAAATCTAAATCAAATACTTCTGTGTTTTTTTTTCAGCGAGACACGGAAATTTTCGGAAATTTTCTGTTTCAAAAGTTATGTAACTTTTCAAATTAAGAAAATGAGCTTCTATAGACAAATTACTGTAAAAAAGTCTTTTATTTTATAATTAATAAGATGATAATGATAACTGTTGACAGATCTACTCTTTGATTTGACATAATCCTCATGGACGCAACTGAGATACATAATCCGAATACGTTCGTCATATTAAATTTATTTTTAAGTCAATTTAGAAATGAAATATCAATAAAATCTACTAAAAATTTCGATTTAATTAGAATTATATGTACATTGCCATGTTACCTTTACTAATGTTTGTTCTAATACAGTAGAAACATTTCACTTTCTGTTCTCGTGTAATGTCTTTGTCCAATTTTTACTTTCTCATGTACGTAGTATAGAGAAAGTTTTGAAATCGCGAAAAAACTCTATAGCGAGATTTGGACGGAAATATCCGTTTTGGTTATCCTTCATTCAGAAAAAAACTGTTTTTGGCATAACGTCCGTCCGCCTGTCCGTCTGTGCGCAGCGATTCTGAGTAAATGTATGATAAAATTTAATTTATATTTCGTATTTACGGTAAAATTTACTTGTCGATGCACGTGCTCTGATTTTTTAAATTTTTAAAACAGAGTACTTCACATAAAGGTCAAACTACTCTTTTGATTTTTTCTCAAAAACGGCTCTAACGATTTAGATTAAATTTTATGTACGTAAAGTACGATTAGTATGCATTACATCCTCATTAGCGGTATTTGACTTCATAGTTTCGTATAGACGCAGTAAAAAAAATGTCTGCTACACTTACACATTAGTTCACTGTTTCAAGAAGCTTTAATAATATTTAGCAGTGTAAATGGACCGAGCAGACGTAGAATACACTTTTCGTAAACTTAAATGAAAGATGTGATAATGATAAAATACATAGGACTGCAAACGCACTGCTGATACGAAAATACATCAATTTCTGTCTACAACGAAATTACATTTACATAATATTTATACGATATTGTTTGTCTCTCTGTGCTGAAAATGAAAAAAACTTACATGAGAAAGTACGTGCAATGGTTTTGCACCACTAGTTTCTGCATTATTCAGAGCTCGTGCTTGTTACCTCGAGCGTTTGATATTGTTTCCATGTTCGTCACGTGGTTCGCTTTGACACTTATCGTCGAAAATCTGTTTCTCCCCTCCGCATATTTAGTGTCAACAAATTATACGTTTGCTCGCTCCTCTTTCAGGACTCAGTCTCTCTGACATCTGTCTCTGTTGCTATACCCAGGATATCGACAAAAGTGTCGCGGAAATACATGAAGCGTGTCATGATGACTAAAGAAGTGCACTGTGTAACATTTGCAAGAGTTTGAAATATAGTTATCGTTGAACTGTTAATTTTAGATGCTTATTGGTTTAAAATTCGTCAATTGTATTTTATAAGTACGTTTTTGACAAAAAAAACCTGAGAAATATCAGTTTTCAAAATTAAAATAACCTTTAAAATTATTAGAACGGTGTAAATATGTATCTTTTGATTTCATATGAACTGCATTTTTTAATGAACTGAAAGTGCATAACTTTGCTTTTAGTTATTCCCAGAATGTTAATTTATTTTTGTTTGATTTTGCAGTTATATGAAGTATGGAGAATCAACTTATTCTATATGTGAAACAACATATTAAATAAAAGTACTATTGACTTGTGTTAATATTGATTTAAAATAAATCTATTTATTTTTAACTCTTAGTGAAGAAAATATGTTTGCTTCATTGAGGATTCGATCTAACTAGTTGACGAAATTGTATGAAGCAGATGTCTACTAGTTTTTGTAACGTAGTCACTACTGCACCTACCATGCCCTCAGTATTTTTTTCCTTCGCTGCCACCAGTCCAGTTTCCCAGACAATCAAACAAACACATAAAAACAATAACTAATAATTTAATACAAATTGAATTAAAATCTGAATATTTACAAAATTTCTTCAATGAACACAGACATTTTCATGCTAGCCTACCTCAAAGTTCCTTCTCGTAACTCTGAAGATATTGTCTCAACAAGAATGAAAGTTTACGTACATAAATTACAAAATACACACGTATTGATGGGCGTGTTTTCCGACGTCACAGTCGTTAAGATATTTTTTCCCACATCAGTTGAGTATATTTAGTTGGCACCTATATAAAAAATTATACATTCACATTATTCAAGAAATCAAACTTTATTTAAAAATGTAAAAATTCTAACACTTGATAAAAAAGGAGAGAACATTAAAAATAATAAAAACAACACACATAATTTAACAATAAAAACATACATAACATGTAACTGATAAAAAATATAGGCACTATGAAGTGATTAAATGGTATCTACGTGATTAAATTAAACAACGTGTAATTAAACACTAAGAAATCGTATAAATATTTGCTTAATTGTAAAAAATAATTGTTCCGCAAAACACCGAAATATCGTTTCCAAAAATAATAAATTTCTTGTCTATTCTTGTTCTATTCTGTTGTAATGGCGGTTGTAGAATTAAACATTGTTCCTTCTACATTTTTAATTATTTATTTTTATATATGTGTGCAAAAACTGCTATGTTAAATATTCAACACTCTCAAAGGGGTTACGCTAAACTGCAAATAAAGAGTTTATATAAATAATAATAATAATAATAATAATAGAGAACGCATTACGTAATATTATTTTGCAATTGAACGTATCTTCAAATCATATTTGAAATCATTTGATAATCATATTTGGAGCCAGCAAATGATTGAAACTTGACATCTTTACAATTCCATTTGGGTATTTATGAGTTGACAATGCTGTAGGTAAATTTCTTTTAACTTAAAAATATTGCGAGAGGTAATGAAAGTTTAAATGAATTGCACCACGAAACGAAAAAAGGAAAATACTCATTCAAACGAAATGTAACGCAAGACTCGCCACATGCTACTGTTAACCTCGTGAATCTGCCAACGAGGGGATCTTTATTGTCCCCCTTGTGTGAACCCCCTCACATCCCTCTAGGCGACGATCCTAGGAGGCATGGGTGCTCGACGCGGGGGGTGTCTTGTCAGCCGGGTGTCAGTCGTTTATTACCCCCTTCAGCCCCCCCCCCCAGCTACGTATAAGCACATCATTCATTACTCCATTTTCACTCAAAACACGCCCCCCTTTCTTTCTTCCGAAACTTAACATCGTGCCTGGGGCGACGATACTACACATCCTGCGAACATTTGCTCTCAGCGTGACGTGAGTGAGGGTGTTATTTGTTCAAATAATATATTGCCCAAGAAGTTGTTAAAAAACGCTACTTCAATCTCTGCAAGCAAGTGCAAGACCATCGCAACACTTCCGATCAAAGTGCTCCAAGGAAAACGGAAAAAATCGGTTCGGGATGTAGCTATAGTGAAATTGTGCACAACCGAAAGTTTGCATACAGATGAGAAATTTAAAAAAAAGTTACTTTACAAACCCCATCCTAACTGGGCTCGATCAACCGGTCCTCGGATTAACCGGCGTCTCGCGTGGAACAGTTAACTTTTCTCTCTCTTTGAGCCTATAATAACTGGCAGGTAGGGGCTCAAACATTGGGGAGTTTGTCAGTTTGATTCCCATCTCACTTTCGAGTATTTTTCTACGAATTAATTTTTTTGTCTCTCTGTGTGTATACGGTACAATAAAATGAGTTGTAATGACGTCTAAATTGCTTATTTATTCGTGATAACCTGATGAAATTGAAGACTCTTTTTGAACAAAAATCTGATTTTTCACGAGAACCTCTGATTAACCAGCCAAACGGGTAACCGGCCTGGCTCGGTCGTGACCAGGCCGGTTAAGGGGGGTTCTATTGTAGAGTTAATGGAAATTATTGACAACGTGTATTTGTTTTACTTACCCTATTAAAATTAGTGTATTCATCCCTGAATTACACGAAATTCGTTCTCTGTATTTTACAGTCGTTACAAATTTCTCTTTAAACATTTCTCTTAGTATCTTTATTCTGTATCGTAATTCGCTTCATTTTCTTTCCTAATCTACTGTCTATATGTTACTAAATCCTGTGTACTTCCATGTAGCATAATACACAGATGAAATATGTCGTATGATTCTCTTTGTTCTATCAGCCTCTTTTCACTTACTTTGCATATTGTATGCAGCTCCCCAGAATCATCTTTCATTAAGAAAGTCCTACAAAATATGTTCAGGAGTTTCGTCTCCTACTCAATAAATATCCATCAATGGAGATTAAAAAATGTTATTATTTTTCGATTCGTAAAATCCGGTTGGCGCTAGAAGCCTTTCGTATGTATTGCTATGCACAGTTTCTTGAAGGGAAATGCATCCAAGTTCAAGAATTCCGGGGATTAAATTTACACTTCGTGTCAGCATCTCTGTGGCTCTGCGAGTATACCCCAAGGCCATAGATACATAAGTTTCTCGCCACGCCGGCCATTTCGATATTTCTATTTATGTCGGGTCATATTTCTATGTCATATCTATGATCAAAGATATGACGAAAGATATGATCAATTGTTCTCTCCACGAAAACCTGTGAGATAGATATATGATCATATTTGAACAATCATAACAGCTTGTGCATTACAGAGTCATATTTTTGACCCAGATCTTTGATTGTAGATATATAACATAGAAATATGATCGTGTAATACCGACCTTAGACACGTGATTGCAATCGGGTCCTATCGATGGTATATGACCTTGGTATACCTAAACGAGAGTCTGGTGAACTATTGTACCTCAATGGACATGGATATCCAACCAACCAGTCACTCACTTGTTTGCATGTAGCGCCGAGGACATTCAGCCGAGAATTCGATTATTGGAATGAGGAACTGAGGGATGGGTGAGCGAATTGGTGCAAGTATGAGTGCGTTAGAGGGGCAGGGGAGGGAGGAGAAAGACGCATGAGCTTCTGTAGAGACGGTCTGTCGGTGTCGAGTCACGCCGCATGTAGTGTTGCTGACATCCATATAGTCCTCCTCCTGATTTATCGCTTTCGACAGAATCGAGAGGCTCCATTTTGAGATGCCATTGTCACTCTGGCTACATCGAAGGGCTGCGACGCGAAAGGGTTGGAGGGTGGCCACCTTTTCACTTTCAAATTTCGGCCACCAATCGATTTCTCGGGAAGGCGGGCGACACTTTTAGGGTGGATAATCTGAGGCTGCTCGACTCTACAAGGAAAAGCGATGTCTCTATTCCAAAATTTTTCTATCCCATATTTTTTGCCTCGAATCCAATTTGATTACTTAAATTAACAAACATTTTCTATCTCTATATTTACTTTTCCAACAAAATTTGCATTATTGCAACAGTACATTGGGCTAATCGTTTATGAACTGACAGTGTCTCGTACACAATCCAAAAATATAAAAAAGAAATATTACACACTTACAGTGTGTGTTTACCATCCTGACCCTGTACAGGAAATAATCTTCGTAATGATATCTCATTTATTTATTTTATATATTTATGAGGCCTGCTCTTCTACGTAACCGTAACTTGGGAAGTAGAGATGCACTACAGGAAAACTTATGGTACCGAAACGGAAATTTGTCTGGAGTTAGTGAGGGAAAACCCAGCTCAAAACCTCTCCTAGTTCGACCGAGCAGGGTTTGAACCCACGCTCCACCTTTCAGCAATATCGTGGAGACGCAGTCGCTACCACTGGCGTAATGGCAATTGGTTGAGGATATCGAAAGACAAAACTGATACTTACGAAGAGTATTTGCCGTTTCGGTTCGAACATAAACTTGAATGTTTGTCGATGCCATTCATCTGCGAAGTGAATGGTGGACGCTCTTCGCTTATTCCTCGCTGTCTCCAGAGCAGTGGCGTAGCCGAAGCGTATGAAGACAATGCGCCATTATGCGTTTTGGTGGACCGTGTTCGCGAACTATCGCCCGTCCCTCCCTCTCATCCCAACCCCTTCCCACGCGCTCCGCTGTCTGTAGAAACGATGAGGAAGAGCGGGGGAGGGATAGTATTCCGCGATTCTATTAAGTTTCGCGTGTGACGTTGCCCTGTGAATCGCTGCTGCACGTGATCGTACAGTAAATCATGCTATTGTCCACGAGAGTGCGGTCATGGGTGAAAGGAAAGGGTACGAGGCGATGAGCAGCAAGATAGTGTAAGCTTGTACTCCACGCTTATGTGCACTCCGAGTTATGTAACTTTACTCAGACAAAATATAACATAAGAAGAAAAAAGTACGAGAACACAATGTATTTATTGTAAAGTAATAGCTTTAAATTAATGTATTGTCCTCAATGTAAGCGTAGGAAGTTTGCAACTGCTCTCTTCACAATAAATTTTCTTCCTTTATTTATTTATTGCCAGTCTAACTGTCTTCATGTCGGTACAGGGCATTGACACTGTTGCCAACGTTTTTACTTCGCCATCGTTCATATGGGTAATAATAAGCGTACATCAGTTTTTGTTGTATTGGCAATACTTTCGGATTTCTTTAGTCTACAATCTATCGCCAACATCGATCATCAACTCAATTCACTTGCTCTTGTGGCGCTAATCTCTCCTTTATGCATCGAGCGTGTGCAACGAATGCTACTTTGTCTTTAGCTGATTGTGTTATTCACATACATACAGCAAATCCTAGCTTATGTGACTACTATCAATATCGGATCTCACTAAAATTCATAGAAGTTAGCATTTCGAGTTAGACAGCCATAAAGCTTAACTATTGGTGTAGTGACACGACTTTGAGTTGGAGTGAAGTTTTGTTTCTATGGTTTCCAGTCTGTTATTAATTTTCTTATTTGAAAGTGAAAACGCCGTTTGGTACGAAAATCCTTATCACTGAAAGAAGTGTGGATGTATCATTCAAAGATCGGGAGAAATCATTTCCTTCGTATTCAACTCGAGTTGCAAAAACGTATCAACAAGGTTGCATTGAGTATAATTCACATGACAACTAATGCTTCGAAACAATTCTGCAAACATTGCCATAAATGTAAGCATTTCGTGGCGATATTTTTGAATTGAATTTTTGAATATTGCTCAGACCACAAGGTCTTTCCTTTCACCATGTCACCTTTATGTAAATGCATAATTAAATTTTTTACATTGAATTATCTAAACAATATTGCAAAATAAGATTGTATTGTTTTTTTCGTAAAACGTGTGACGTATTTTTAAAACGTGTGACGTATTTTTAAAACGTGTGACGTAGAATTTGAACAAAGAATGCGTAGATTTTAATATTCATTCCAGTAGCCAAATCGAAGCATGTAAACGGAAAACGTTCTAAATATCAAAAACATATTTATTTAGGAGACATAAAGTGACTAAACGGCGTTTATGAAATATTTATGAAAATATTTATAAATGCGTTCTGTGCTGACATAATTATGAAAAATTATGAAAACACTTGTTTGATGTTGCACCTATGGTGCTTTAAAAAAAACATTTGTATCTAAATTTATAATGTTCTGTTGAAACCATTGTATGTAACAAATTATTTAAATATGGAGAGGTTTCTGTTGAAATCGTTTTAAGGGAAAATCATTAAAATATGGAGAATATTTGAAGTGCCACACGTGATTTCCAAAAAAAAACTTCGCTAGTTCCATTATCAGTCCAACCAAACGCCTAATAAACATAATTGACACATTATTGTGAGCAAAATACTAAAAACATATTATATTCTATTTCGCGGAATGTTATTGCATAGTACTCTGTAGCTTCGCGACGTTATGTACACCCATGCTATCGTTTAACTGTAAGAGCAATTAAACTATCTACGGATAGTAGTTATTGCAATATCATCTTTGACACAACTACCATAATATTACCGTTGGCACCGATTACCACAACATTATCTTTGACAAGGAGAACTTTTTTAGCGAAAAAAATCGATTTTTATGTATCTTTATTATGCATTTCCGAACTCATTATGAAATGAAGTTGAATGACTAATTAACTGTGACAAAAGTCGATGTTTTTAGAACGGGGTCCAAAGCACTCAATTCAGCCTCAAGCCTACACTTCGTTACTGTGACCTTCTGTCGCCTCAAACGCAGTGGCAACAGTTGAGCCAAGAACAATGCGACCTGTCGACACGCTGTAATTCCTTATGGAAATGCAACTCACACCCCATGCGCCACTTAATGGGTTAAGTATATGGGTTACAACTCCACCACAATCAAAAGGGACGGGAATGCAGATGGGCAAACGAGTCTTCAGGCCAGTGACATTGTGAAGTTCTTCGAGACCCTAGGGCAGTAATCTATCATTCGCATCGAATTTGTAAATTGTTTTGTATTTACCAAATTTCCATTCTATTCTTGCAGATATAATATTTATTCTTAAAATATTTAATTCATACGAAGTTGAAAATACTTTTTGGTTAGAATGTGTCCCGTCCTTTCAATTGTAGAAAACTCAATAAATAAATTGAGTAAAAGTAAAATATTATGATTTCTGAAAATAGAATATTGATTTATTATGATATTGATATATGATGGTATATTATGATTATATGATATGATATTGAATATTGATAAGATTATGAATATTCGAGTATGATAACTGCATTTTGCAGTGGTAGCTCCATAAATAATAAGAATAAATTTATTGTAAAAAAATGCGATTACAANGGAGGACAATAAACTAATATGATTATTCTTTTAGATTGACAGAGACATACCAATATTAGTATGTGTTGTGCTGTGTTATTTTATTTCTGACTTCGCGTAGATAAAGTTTCTTGCGTTTACTTCACGTGATATTGAGTACACGTAAGTTCCTGATACATATTGCATTGGGCTCTAATGACCTTTGATGTTGACGAGCCCTAAAGCCCCAACAAAAATAAATAAATACATATTGCATGAATGAAACTATTTCCACATCCTCACATATCCTTACAGAATCGAACTCATGATCCTCCACTTCTGCATCTTTGATACACTCTGTCTTGTTCGGGTATCTCGGGACCAAACCGTAGATCAGATTAGAAAATGGATAGACTAACCGAATACAGGCCAAATAATGAAATATATCTTTTATACGACACACAAAGAAGATCAACTATAAGATAGTTTCACCTATAGTATTAAAAACATCATGTGCCCACTGGGACATATTTGCAATCCGTATTAAGTGACATACTTTCTCTGAAGACTGCTCTGTAACTGCGTGATCCACACCCTTGAGACCGGTCCATCCAACCAAAACCGGACCAAAGGGAGCTTATTGTACAGATAGTCTGGGTTTTTATTTCGATTTTGATTCATTAGGATTTTATTTAGCCTCATCGGCTATTTTTCATTGCATATTTACGAAATAAAAATATAAAGAAGACAAAGTACTTACATCTCGTCATTACGTACGTTGATGAAGTAATTGTGATTTCGTAACATTGTCAATACCGTACAAACCATTAGCTGGTAGAGACGAGCTTTGTGGGGAGAAAATAGATTGATGCAATTAATCGAACATAGGCACCTGAAAATGCATAGATCAAAATAGAGGTTAATTAGTGAGTTGCATCAAATACGCACATTTTCAATTGTTTATATCTTGGTCAATTGATTGTTTTATGTTTCCCCATTTGTTTGTAATATTTGCCGGTAAGAAAAAAAAAAAGAAAGACAAACAAAGCAAACATACGTTTTAATCAATGCCATGTAACATTACTTCGAGGAAATGAAATCCAAGAATAAAAATCCATGAGCGGGAACGCAACGTGTTCATTAGTGTATTGTAAAGAAGGAACAGTGAATTAGTTTGTCCTCAACGTGATCAAAGTTAATAACTGCTCTCTTCACGATCAATTATTAAGTGATTCATTTATTGCCATTCTAAGTGGCTTGACTAGCAGGACTTGTACAGTGTAGTCAATACTTTTAATTTCACCATGATTTCTCTCTTTTTTAAAATTCCAGCTACTTTATATTTTTTTATATCATTTGAAAGGTGTTAAAAATAATTTTTCTATTCTCTTAACATTTGTGTATCTGGAAAAGTGAAATTTCATGTTATCAAAATAGGGATCTCTTTCTAAATAATGGTTCTTATTCACGAAACGTTTTTTCCAACAATGGGTCAAAGAAACACACCAATAATGAGAAAGACATGAAAATTAATTATCCCAACAATATATACAAACGAAGTTGAACATTTATGAGAATCTTTACTCATGAATTTATATCATAGAGGAGTTTATTCTATAACAAAAGGAGGAGAAGGAAAACAAAGAAAAATGGATTTTATAGACATTTTAAGTCAGTCACGTGTAGAGATTTTAGTATCTCATCAAATCTATTTCTCCTTATCGCATTAGCGACGAGTTAGTTGAAGGTGTCTAATTACGGTTTCCCAGTAATTTTCTTTTTGATGGAACATGATTGTATCCACTCAGGATCGGGATGTCTAAAACGGTGCACCTTGCATCACGTGAGCCAAGAAACTAACAAGTTCACCATCAGAAATCTTTTCAAATGCCTCAGATACTGAACAATGAACAAAAGGCGAATTATCTTGTTCTTTCGCGAACGGTCTAAGAAAAGGGAGAAATCCCCTTCCAATCAATTTCTTAGCAATGATTTTCCAAGAAAATCCAACCGTTCGTTATGTACGCACCTTATTTCTGTAGGAGCAGTTAGTTGCCGCCAACTTAAATTTTACGCAGTGTACCCCTTTTTCATCTCCTGAGACTTCTGGCGTATAAACTTCTGGAGCTTCTGGTGTGTAACAAAAATTTCCTCAACAACGCCACCATCATCCAGAGCACTATAAAGGACAGATGCTCCATAAAATCATAATTTTGTTGTATAAATTGTCTGCGTACGAACAAGTACATATGATATTAGATAACAGTGCAAATAATTATTCGTTTCGTTTGCCACGCTTTGTTTCTAACGTGTACATGTGGACACAGCAACATATCATGACTCTCAAGACTCCAAAAACTTTTCATTGTTAAAATAACAATTATATCATAAGTAACTATCATTATCAGCTAATTAAGAGAAAAACATACGAGAAAGTAATTACAATACTAACAATGCAGTCGGGTCAATGTTGTCGGAGTACCAGTATATGAAAACACGCAGAAGCGCGAAATATTAACACTGAATGTGTTGGTGAGATGAACTAAACACACTTCGAGGAATTAATGCCAATAATATAGAAATAAGAAGCGGAAACTTTCAAAATTAAATAAAAATTTATCTAAGCTTGAGTCCATGTGGCCACCCTGGGATATAATGGATGAATATTCATTCGGATATTACTTACATTCGTGGGAGTTGGCAATTCGTTTTAGGCAGCCATATTGCATTATTTTAGGTTAGGTTACACGGCTTTGAGTATAATGAAGAGACCTTGAAAAAACAATTGAAAAATTAAAAATGAATGTAGAAACTAAGTTCTTAAAGAACAAAAATGGCATGAATTACTAGCAAACTAATTACAGACAATTAAGCTATTTGAGTTATGCCAAAACAAGTAGTATTTATTCGAAAGACATTAAATAAAGTTGTTGAAAAATACGAATGATGAAAATGAGCGAAAGTTTTCTTTCCCTTTGTACAGTTTTAAAATAAAATTGTATTTGTTTCAATACATTTATGTACTTTGTTGGAACAGGTAATAGAGATTGGGGATAGCAGTTCTGCAACAAATTGTGATGATTTCATTTGAGTTCTTTGAGCTGAGAGAACCCGATTGGCGAGGGTCGCGAAATGGTTGATCTGTGGCGGTGCGTTGTTAGCTTAGCGTTTTTCATCCATTGTCCCGGCAGAGGGACTTGCTTCGCACGGGGAACTCATCGCGTGTTTGGAGAGCGCGTGTTTGACTGTGAACGCCGTGCAGAATTCCAATGGAATTGCGGCGACTCAACTCACTATTAATTGTTCTTCGGCTGGTTTGTTTTGTTTTGACCCTGTGACAATCGACTGAACATTCACGATGACAAATGACAGTCACGTCGTTAGTAGAAATAAAAATATTCCCCGTTCATTATTTGAGAGAAATGCCACATTATTTCAAGGAAGAAAAACCTTGGAGTAGGTCGTGATTTTGTCCCAGGATTTTTCGAAATTACGAGTAAATTCATTTTTCGGAAATGAAAAAGTTTATTGCCTAAAAAAGCAGATAATGACTACGGAGGACCATAAAAGATGCGAGGCAGAAACTATTCTATAACGAGAGAATGGTTTTGGATGTGAGATCCAACATCAGAGGAAGTAAAGGAATCCTCCCAACTTCTGGATGTGATTGCTGGATTCCCGGACACGTGGGAATAAGAGGAAATGAAGCAGACGTTTCCGCAAAGACCCGCGTGGATTTCTCCACGATTCCAAAACGGGATCTCCTAAATTCCATCAAGAAAAGGATTTTGAGTGAATGGAACAATGAGTGGTTAGCTGTTGAAAGGAATAAGCTACGACTTATCAAATCCTCTGTTAAGTCATGGACCAGTTCCTGTAGGCCAACCCGGCGCGACGAGGTCTTGCTGACCCGCCTGCGCATAGGACATTGTCCTCTCACTCATCGGTATCTCTTACTACTTGATGATGAACCCGTTTGTGAGGAGTGTAGCTGTTCTCTGACTGCGTCACCTACAAACTGATTGCAGAAAATACTTGAGTTAAACGGAGACAAATTGGTCTGGCTGCAGATTTACCAACAATTCTCGGAAATTAAACGGTTAATGTTAATAAACTATTGAATTTTATGAGTAGATCGGGGCTCCTCCCACAAGTTCTCGGGAGGGTTTAAAATTTGCTTTCTTTTTTCATCTTTCTTTTTTTTTCTTTCATCCTTCGTTTCTGTATTTAGAAAATATGATATTTAGATTTTTTTTCTCTTTTTCTATGATATAATGTATTAGGTAATTCATTTTTTCTTTCATCTTTGTATTTGGATATTTGATGAATTCAGGAGGGTTTTTTTAGTGGGTATGGTCGAGATATTCGGCGAGTCCCACACACGGGGAGGAGTCACTACTGCTCTTCTCTTTGGTGCAAAACTGCATTTTTCCCTACTTGCATGGGCTCTAATGATCTTGTTGTTCACGAGCCCTTAAAGCCCCACACACACAAAAAAAATGGATGTGATATCTTTACCTTATAGTTTAGATATTCACTCAAAAATATTTATCATACTATTAGTTCGGATGTCATATGCAAAAGTAGAGATATCTATTCTCCAAAAGCAAGACAGGTGCCTATACCGACAGAAAAGTTTTGATGTGAGATCCCAATTGAGAGGAAGTAAAGGGTTCCTCTCAACCTCATACGAAATGATTTATACGAAAACGTTTCTCATACTTGTAATTCAGATGTCATATCGAAAAGTTTGGAGAATTTCTTTTCTGTGAATTTGGACTTCATATACAATCGTAGAGTACTCACATCCATAGTGTCTTTAGAGTGCTACCATTCCGATAAAAGTATGTAGAAGAATACTAAAACTAAATCTTGGAAAAAGAATTGAGATGGATGATGATCATTCTGGCATTGAATTTTAAAATATTTCGAGTTGCTCTTGCGATGTAGTTGGTTGAAACGAACGAACAAGAATACGCGAGAGCAAATGTGCAGCGTTGGTGGGTGTTGGTGGATGAAGTGGTGTGTATCTGTGACTGCGCACCTGACGCAGCTGTACTACTCGTCCTCCTCCACCATACAATGCGACCTCTGCGGCACCATCCCTCTCCTTCAACGACGGCGCTTGATCCACTGAAGAGCGTGATCCAGTGGTGCTGCCTGCCTGCCTGCCTGCCCGTCCGCCTTCCGTCCCCCCCCCCCACGGCAGTCAGTGGATCCTCCACACGATGATGACCCCAGGCCAGGCCTCGTGGAGGCGGCTCCATTGTGGCGTGGAGCGCTCGCCACGTCCTAGCGCCCACAATGCTCTTGGAGAGCCTCCTCCGCCACTCGCCTCCACAGTTGCACTGTCGTTCGCTCCCACGCCGCGCGGCGCGCCACTCTCCATCCGCTGTCGCCGCCATCTTGTCGAGAGCGAGAGCGGGAGGAGGAGCATCGGCGTGGATAAAGAGGAGGAGATAAAAAATGCCTGCGCCGCTCTCTGATATGTGAAGAGGCGGAGGCTGGGTTTGGTCGCCTATGGCTGCATGACGGACGGCGTCCTTCTGTCCTCGCTTCCAAACCCTATGTTCCGTCCCTCGCTCCCTTTCCGTCCTCAATGACACCGCCGACTCCCGAAAGGATAAGAGGATAGTCGCGAACACAGCTAACAATACGAGTCGCGCTCAGCTGTCCGGCGCGGCGCGGTCTCGGTACTTCGTGTGATGATTTCGCTTGCGGGAAAATGGCAGCAGGAAAACGTTTAATTTTTTGTAGAAGAGAAACACTCACGACACCAGCACAGATAAAACGTTGCTTCGATACATTCTTATTTAGTTCTTAAAGTTTCACTATTTTTGAACATTGAACAATTAATTAGAAATCGAAGAATTGGAATGGGGTAAAGAACCAAATTACTGACAATCAAATTAAAAATTGTGTTAAACTTTTTTGGGTTGAACGTCTTTATTTTTTTTAATAATTAGAATTTGTTAAATATGACGAGGACAGGGTGTCATGATTGAAAAATCAAAGAATTTTCAATAAATTTTAAATTTTTTCAGAAAACATGAACAATTAAGTATGAACTTGTCTGTCCGGGACAAACCGCGTTTTAGTAGATACAACTATTTACCTACTAAGACGCGGTTTGTCTCGGACAGACAAATTCATACTGACACCGGGCGCGGAAGCCTTCGTTTATATATACACAATTAACGCTTTATTTTTGTGAATTTTAGAAATATGTGTGCTTAAATTATTTCAACGAAGAAGAAAAACCACCACAGGAGAATTGTTTAAAAAATGATAGTTTCGTGACCCTGAAATGGTTTTGACCCTAATAGTTTATTCCTTGTTATCGTGCATTTGTAATTAAAGTTTTTAATAATTGATTTTCGTTTCGTTATTTAGAGATATAATCAGAACAATGTTTTTTTTCATATGACCCTACTACGTACAAATAGAACAAATAGTTTGTTGTAATACCATCCCATCCGTTTGACTGAATATAAGGACCACCTGTCTTCCGAAATGACGGCAGCTGGACTTGAGTCCCGGCGAGCGAACGAGCAAACGGGCGTTTGTCTCGCATTGATTGTGTCAGGAGAGATCAATGGTCTGTCAGAAATTACACACAATGAGATGCCATTGACTTGTACGCGCAGAGACAAAAGTCATACGCCTTGACGACTGTGGACTTTCGAAGGGTCCTCTCTCTCTGAATGACCTCCTGCTGCGACCGTCATCGTCATCATCATCATCGCGACGGCGTTGTTCCCTTCGAGAGAACAATCGAACACAGGGTATCGTGTTCTCGATACGAACAATCGCCGCGTCGTCGCAGCTTTTCCGCGCCGCTCGCGCCGCACATTTGCAAGAATCATTGTGAGCTGCTCGCAGCGACCTTTGATGTAGATGGCGCGGTGGCAACGGCAGGTCTATTCTCGCGATTGACACGCGCGCAGGCGCTTGTGATCGACACTCGTGATAATTAGGTCATTGGCTAACAGTGGATGGGATCAGTATATCTTGTGTGGTATTCACGTGTAGGTAACATCTTTGCTAGGAGAAAAAGAATATTTTCATTTTTGTTGATTTCCGAAATATATTTACGTTCCACTGAAATGGAAGGTCACGATATCAATATATGAAGTAATTCTTCTTGTATACCTGTTTACCTAACTTTCGAAATGAATCGCTTTACGAATTATATACCGCAATTACTCTACAACAAAGAATTGTATATTAAAAAATTATACTTTTATTGCGTAGTGTGGAGATGTGGTTGAGTTCACAACCAAGTCTCCGCTTTCACAAGATAAATAACATGGACAGGTTTCTTTGAACTTCTTGCTTTGTAGCAATTTATTGAATACAATTGGAAACGTTTAAAGTAAAGACACCGTGTGACAACACGGAAACCTGGACGTCGTCAGTTGCAGAACGTCCGTGGCGGCGATTCGTGGTCGTTCGTCCCTCAGAGATTTGTGGCGTTGTAGGACGATTCGCAGGGCTCGCGATCATCTGCTGAGGTGCCTTTCTCGTGAGGAATCCGGTCGAGGTGTCTGGTGGTCGCAGAAGTTCTTCGCATTGGAAAATTCTTGACGGATTCGGCTTGTCGCCGAATTTAAATATTCGTATTCCAGGTTGCCGACGTACGTAAGTAAAGCTAGTTGCTTTTAGGACCTCGGAATTGAAATCAAGTGAAATTCATCGAGACTGAAACTTTCTTATACAAGTTCGTACGGAGCGCGTCTAAGCGTGTGCTGAACGGCTGGAGTCGGCTGGAAGNTAATAAGCAACTCGAAAATTATTCTATACCGAACAATAATAAGAATATTAAATCCGCCTCTGCCTCAGGACCGTTAATCGGAATTGATGGAATGGTCCCTTGCTTGCTTCCGGAGAGCAAATTAGTGTATTGACCTCCTCGTGGTCATAATATTAAATTTATTGTCAAAAAAGCAGTACAAACTGCGTATAACCACGTGGAGGACAATAAACTAATTTACTATCCGGAAGTAAGCAAGGGACCATCCCATCAATTCCGATCAAGGACCCTAAGACAGAGGCGGATTCAAAAATTTCAGCAAAAATTCCTAGATAAAATAAAAATTTATCTGCGAGTTATAATACTAATATAATGTCAATATATTTGTAATTTAACACAAAAAATTTATTTTACATGTACAAATTATTATGGAACTATATATCTTCGGAGTATAGTGTTTAAAAATCATAAGAATTGAAATAACACTAAATTCACGATTTATAGTTACAATAAACACGCCCCTAGACAAAGCCTAGAGAACCTGTATAAGAAATCCGCCTCTACCCGAAGGAAAAACGGAGAAAAACCCGGGCCAGGATGGGGCTACAGAATTAATGCACACAACCGTCCCCCATTTGAGTATACATAAAACTAAATTAATATCAGCCATAAGACAACACAATCATACAAGAAAATAGTTTTTGAAATTGTTATAAGTTATTTAAAAAGTGCTACAGCAATGTCATGATAAAGTACAAGACGGATTTAACTTTTATTAAAATCAATATATTCTTTCACATTGTAGAAGAACTGGTGCAGGAGGTAGTTTTTAACCGCGGGTTTGAAGAGATTCAATTCCGTAATATCTTTTATATTCTTGGGCAGGGAATAATTATATGGAACGATTCCCGAATTATAAGGTCCTTTTTGGCAAAGAGTGGTTGACACTCTAGGGCGATGAATATTACTACTATTGCAAATATTGTGTTCTTGAACGAGACTTTTTCGTATGAAGCAAGGGTGGTACTTCAGAAATTAGGTCTCAAAAATACACTACCGTTTCATAAATATAAATGCAGGGAAGTGTTAAGATATTTAATTCCTTGAATAAAGGTTTACAAGAGTTTCGGGGGTGAGATTTACAAATTATCCGAACTATCCTCTTCTGAATTCTGAAAGTTTGAATACTCTGACCGGAATTACCCCAGAAGGTAATGCCGTAACGTAAATGGGAGTAAACGGTTGCAAAATATACGCAGCGGGAAATACGTCGACTAATTACGTGAACTAAGATTCGGAATGCGTAACATAATTTTCTTAATTGGGAATTAAGATTGTCAACATGACACTTCCATTTGAGGTTGTCTTGAATATGGAGACCTAAGAATTTGGTATTCGTAACAGTTTTTAATAATATTCTGTTTAAAGAAAGAGAAACCAGGGGTAAAGATTTTATGATACTATTGTGAAATGACATAGACACTGTTTTGTCAGTGTTTACAATGAGACGATTAGCATGGAACCAAGTCGAAAGGTTAGATAAAACTTTTTCAGCGTTGGCGTGTTTACATAGTAAATTAGTGTCATTAGCAAAAAGAACCATTTTGCAATCTGATGGGATGATGACTTGTCGTTCACATACAATAATAGGAGTATAGGACCGAGAATTGAACCTTGGGGTACTCCGCAATTAAGTGGCTTTGTTTTTGAAAGAGAACGCCGAAGTATTTTATTTTAGTATCGAATATTTCGGCCTGTATATATCTATCTTTTAAATAAGAAGTTAGTACACAGTTTGTCACTGCTTTTTTGACAATAAATATATTATTAAGATTGTGCCGTTTATTTATGAAGTGACAAGTTCTTATTGAAGTACAAATAACGGAGAATCATGTATTTGTGAGGTTGTATTGATGCTACTGCTCTGAAATTTTAAACGCTGATGAAGAGATCGAATCATTTGATTGATTTACGTAACAGAACTATACTTCCCCTCTCTTCAGGAAGAACACCCGAAAATCCACCCCTATTATTTCTCGCTTCAGTTCACCGATTCTCCTCAATACTCGTTTGCCTGGGATGTAATTCATCATTGTGATCATCTTTTGCCACCACTTTGGTACCACATACCATCTTTGATGTATGGCCACTCAGGGTGGTAAAGTGTCAAGACGAACCGTTTTCTTTCATAATCACCCACCCGTCCTTAATCACCACGACCTTCATCATCACCTAACCATCCGGTTTCCATATAAGTCTCCCACCCCATTTCTCTCGGATCAACCACTTCTTTCACCACCCTCTGCTTGATAACCATCTCTCTCCCAAGACAACCATCACCATGTCACTCTCCACATCACCAACCCGTCATCACAAACGTTGCTTCGCTTTGGAACGCGCACCCGTTGACTCTTTCACGAGCACCCTCTCGTAGCCGGTAATTTAGTTTTCCACAAAATAATAGCTTCCCCGGTTGAAAAGGCGCGCACCCGCTTCCGGCGACAATACCCGCTCTGCTCTCCCGCGGACCACTCGCCATCCAAAAGAATCATAAAGGAAAAAAAACGTAAAAAAATGCACGTATACTGCAAACAAAAACAATGCGGACATAGCGCGAAAACTGGCGACGGCGGACCCTCAGTGAGAGAGCGGGAGCAGTGATCGGGGCGGGTAGGCGAACGCACAATACTAATACAATTGGTAAATATAAATATAAACTTTCGTGTAAAAAATGCAGTTAAACTGCGTATGACCACGTGGAGGACAATAAACTAATTTACTCTCCGGAAGCAAACAAGGGACCATCCCATCGATTCCCATCAAGGGCTCTAAGGCAGAGGTGGATTTAACATTTCAACATACTCCTAACGATAAAAAATAGTTCGACACGTGTTATAGAATAAACAAATACCAACAAAAATTGTATTTAATAAAATATAGAAAAATCATTTCACAAGTACAATTTAACCACACGCTGAGCGCCCCAACGCCTGTCGAAAGGACAGCTGCCGTCACGGGCAGACAATCGCTGCTGTTGTTGCGTCGATAGAATGCGCTGGTGTTGTGGGTTGTTGCTGGAGCGGGAGATCGCTCATAGAGAGACTTTGGTGTCTACGAAGGATTCAACTATTTTTATACACATTCTGGTAGTGGTGGATATAGACCATAGTCGGCGGTGGGGGGGTGGGAGGGGGCGGAAACTGGGGAGCATGATTGAAAATCATGGTTTTACTACAGTTTTTTAAATATTATCTTTTAAATAAAATAAATCAACTCACCAAATAGATAATTAACAATATTAAATCGTAAAAATATTTATTAATTGTTTAAAGTGGCAAAATATTCCTTTGTCTTTTGAGAGTTCAGGTTCAATGGTGGGGCGGGGGAGCGCTACAGATCCCTTAGCTCCCCCCCCCCCCGATCCAACAATGCATTCTGGTATGGTTTGGATTTCCTTCTAGGCGAGACAACAAAGCTATGTTCTTTAAGGAATATATGATAATTCATACACTACACTGAGAGAACAGATGAGATGTGAGATTCAAATCCAGGGGAAGTAGAGGACTTGACAGTATACCTTTTAAGAATTACGTCTCTTGCGGAGGTACTCCGTTCTGTGTAAAATGCGGTTACCCTGCGAATAAGTGTGGGTTAACGGATATAGAAACCCACAATCGCGTTACATATGCATTCAAAGAAAGAGAATGTAAATATATAATCATGTCCGCGACAATACGGGCACAAATCAAAATAGCAAATGCTTTACAAGAAGCTAAAGAAATTTGGTCTTTGTAATC
This sequence comes from Laupala kohalensis, assembly GCA_002313205.1. Taxonomy (NCBI): domain Eukaryota; kingdom Metazoa; phylum Arthropoda; class Insecta; order Orthoptera; family Trigonidiidae; genus Laupala; species Laupala kohalensis. The sequence continues at coordinate 123,103 of NNCF01132744.1, forward strand.
CGCACCTTTCTCACTGCATATTTGTGTCTTCTAAAGGGAGATTAGTTTCTTATGGTATACTGTATATGTACCATCCTTTTTTCTACACATTTGTACTCTGAGGTCATCAGGTTATTCATTTTTTAGTCCTGAATGCAATCAGGTCATAAACTTTTACTATGGAAGTTACGTCCGTGTACTTCAATTCTCTCCCAGATCAACAAACTTTCTTCTTAGCTACATACTGCACAGCAACCACATATGTTGTCTCAATTCACGCGTATCGTCACTATGACGTCACTTCTTGCACATAACAATGGTCTAGACCCTCTGAACACAAGTATACGTATACGTAATAATGTTAGCTTTACATACCTTCATTTTTTTATCAACTAACTCTTTCGTTAAGTACAGTCTTTTTGCCTCGTAAAATTTGAAGTTTTTTCGTGAAAATGGTAATATATATATTACATTATTTATTTATTTGTTTGTTTGTTTGAATAATACAGAAAGAAAACATTTCTCTTTGGTTTCCATCTTGGGACATTCCATGACTTGTTCCCATCTATTAATTTTCTTCTCTTTTTCTTTTCTCATCTCTCCCTTCTCACAGTATCAACACCTTACTTTATTTCCCAAATTCCTTTCACATAGCTTTGGAATCTCACGAAATAAGAATATATATTCTTGTGAACTGTCATTACTTAGTATACAAGCATTTTTGTGTGTGTCACTTTTTTGGACTCACAGCAAATTGAAGTAGGTTAGTGCGATGTAGAAAATCGTCAAATTCAGAATCGCCAAATTTTCAATCGTATCAGTGTCGACCAAAACGTCTTTTCCGATTCAATATTTTGAGCGAAACGAGGAAATAAAATCGATGATTACACAGATCGCAATAACCATTTTATATTCGTCGTTTGGACACCTTTTTCTATATTTCGAGACTAACTGTTAATTCGTGCGGTTCGGAGCAATCCGTGCGTGAAATTTCCTTTTCAAGACAAACTTCCGCTCGCTTCCAAAGAAGTCGCTTGTCCGCAGCGCGCAACGCGAGCGTCTCGAGATAAAAGACCTTTATCGCCGTTTCCTGGTCTCTGCCTGGAAGCCGCTTTAGAAACAATTTTAAACGACCGAGAAAGATGGTCTTTGTCTCGTATTCCGACGAAACACAAAGACATTTCAACCTCTCGTTGCGACCATTGTATATCGGAAATATTATTAAAAGCTACGAACAATGAGACGTCCCAACTGAAGCGAAATTTCGTCCTTTGTGAAGTTGAAATCTAATTTCGAGTGCGAGGTCGACTCGACTTTATGGAAACAACAACAACATTCTACGACGCGAGAGAGCTCTGGGTGACGTTTGTGGTTCTCGGAAAACTTCTTCCGAGAGTTTTTCTTTTTCTGTTTTTCGAGTGGTAGCCGAGATGGTCTGAGAGATGGAAGGAAAAGCGATAACGGCGGATTCTGTGTCGCTTCGAATGAGAGTTCCTCACTTGGAACGAGAAACTATGATTGTTTAGGGTTCAAAAAACATGCGCCAAAACGTTGCTGATAGTACGGGTATAAATAAGTAAATTTACATCTTAGATTTTTAACTGGGTATGTTCTATTACTAGTTTTATTTTTCAATTACGGAAGAATTAAATAAGAAACGTACTATAACGGCGTGAATTTTTTTTTGAGATTTACTCATATTTTTACGAATTGGCTTCACGATGGCCTGTATTAAAATTTTCGCTGTGATGTCCAACATTGAATGTAGGTGATCCAATTGAATTCCCGAAGAAATCGATGCGTCAAAACCAAATTAAAAATGACACCACGTGGGATAGAAGCTCATTTCTGGACAGATCATTCCGACTTCGTTCCGACTTCAGGTTTCTAACACTTCAAAATTGATAAAATGAAAATAACATTCATGAAAATACGATGCACTGTTCAGGACGAGATCCCATTCAAACATTGGAAACTTTACCATTGTTAAATGTCCTAGAATGACTAAGAACTCAAAAGTCATCATTACATTTTTTTGGGCTTTAGAGCTCGTCAACATCGAGGTCATTAGAGCCCTCATCATCATTACACGAATCTCTTATTTTAAATATATTAATATTAAAGGAAAATACACTACATAATTTGCCAACGTTTCTAATATATTCTATTTATGTTTGTTGTTGTATTTGTAAATGGGAAATGTAGCTTAGTGCTATTGAAGCTTATCTACATGGAGTGATAGGAGGCAGGAGGAGTGGAAGGTCATTGTTAGTAGGTGGGCCTCTTAGCTGGGTTTACCAACAACTTGGCCCACGTGGAGGGGTTAGTAGAAGTGGTTAGTAATAGTTAGAGTTATTGATACTTGGAGGAAGTGGATGGAGGAAGGAAGGTTTGATTTTCTGTAGTCACAGCTATATGAACTGAGACATTCGTGTGAAAAACTACAAATTTTCTGGCCTCATCGAATGAGCGACAACACTACAACCTCAGCCGCCGATGGGGCTATGGATGAATGATTTTGATGTCGTTGAAATATTGTAACAAGCCCTGAGGATGAAGTGAATACATCCAAAACATGTTAGGTAGTGGGATTTCTTTCTTTTTATCTATTCCTCAAGATAATACTCCTGTAATACCAAGTGGTCAAGAATTACATAACATTAATATTCAATCAACGTAATATTTGAAATCAATAAAACCAAATTACGAAAGAAAACACTTTAATATTTCCTAGAAAAAATTAAAAAAGAACTTGTGCACTTTGCGTTACCTTAACAAAGCTTTTTTATAAACGCTCTGCGTGCAAAGAAACTGAACCCGATGTGCTCTTGCGCAAAAACGTAAATGTGATATTAGAAAATATAATGAGATCCGTCAAATGGGAAATTTTACAGCACTAAGAAGGAAGTAAGAGTGTTGTGTTTCTGTTGGGCAATGCCGTCTCCGAGCGCTCGCTTCCAAGCTCTTGCCGCGTCAGTCGTAGCTGAAGTGCGAGCTGTTAATTACGTCGCGAGAAACGAGACAGAACGAATGAACGCTCTATGAGCTCAGAACTGGGGAATTTGTCATTAGCAACGAGAAATTTGTCCAAAGGAATTAGAAAAGGAAGGAAAATGTTTCGCATGTGTATTTTAAATTGAAATAGTGATATTTAGTCTTCGGATGCATTGTCCGGGTAAACCTTGGCAATTATTTCCATATGAATCAATATAAATCAAATTAATTCGTTCTAAACACATCTAGATACATACATACAAAAAACATTTTAGAGAGAGTAGTGTTAAACGTTTTAATTTATTTAACTTTATGACCATTTTCGTAGACAAGAGTTATTTGCAATTTCTCACGACGTTTCCACTTCTGTTCAAGTCTTCGTCAGTGTAATAGACTTGAAAAGAGTTGAAACGTCGTGAGAAATTGGAAGTAAAACTTGTCTACGAAGACATTCGTACAGTTGAATAAATTAATACACGTAAATAATTAAAATTAAGTAAAATAATTAAAACCGACAGCGGTGGTGTAGTGGTAGCGCCTTCGCTTCCACAATCTCGCTGAGCGGGAGAGCGTGGGTTCAAACCCTGTTCGGCCGAACTAGGAGAGGTTTTCAGTTGGGGTTTCCCTCACGTACTCCACACATGTCGGTTCGGTGCCGTAAGTTCTCTGGCAACCCAACATCTCTCCTTCCCAATTCCCTAACCCAAGTCCAATGGTTAGGTGGAAGAGCAGGCCTCATGGCCTGAACCTCCTTTTGCCGAAATGCATAAAATAAATAAATAAATAATTAGTAGTGTTAAATACTACAAAAGAAAAGTTAATATGAACCGCGCGGAAAAGTATAATGCAAAGAATAAATGAATCCCACTCGATAACAGCCCAACAATAAGAAGGCATTATGTTTCATCACTTCTCTTCTTCGTTTTTGGCACAATGTCAGGGCCTACATAGTCAGGGGGTCCACATGTCTCAAAAGATAACTGTTCTTTCGCTTCTTTAAGATTTGTCTAAAATGGTGTGATATAATATTAATGATTGCAAACATTATTTTCGCAAATTTAATAGAGATCGAGGCGAAATCCGAGGCAATCGATGAAAACAGAAACAATTTTTTTTTCGCATAAAAAAACCGACCAGAACCGAAACCGAAAGTGAATGAAAATCCAAGTATACTTGTGAAATTGTTTTGGTCCAGTAGGTGACTAAGTGTAACCCCGGAAAGGTCTAGTGGTGTGCAGTTAGGCAGTGTTCGGGGATGTGTCCCGTGATGTCACCCGCCACTTTCGTTTGCAAGTAGTGCAGAGGGTTTGGAAACCCGTGAGTTGTGAGACTCCACGCCATACAACCACCTCAAATTGTCTTGTTAGAGAAGGAAGGAAGGAAGAGAAAGGAAGGGAACGACGGAGAACGCGGTTTTGATGTCACTCCAAGCGAACTCAAACAGCGCCAAGTCACTCCAAGATTGGCAACATCATTAAATGTTTCTGCCTGAGCGTAGAGGCAGCGGAGGTCGCCATTTCACAGCCCGTTTGCTTCGAATGAAGCATCCGCACCGCCGTGAAATGTTCTGTAACTTGAGGCGAAAGCTTTTGCTGTTCCCACTCTCCCCGAGGGGGGGGGTTCTTCAGCGCCTTTGGCGACGCTACATCCCGCCCTAAACCCCTGTACACACCCTCCTTTATCCGTCGTCTTCTTCTTGCAAAGGATCAAAGACCAACTCTGGAAATTGTTTTAACACACACGGTAACTCTGCTGCACCGGCGCCGTCGGAGTAATTGAAAACAGAAAGGAACTGCGAAGCGGGGGGTTGGGGTCGAGGGTGAAGGAGGATAAGATGTCTGGATGGAGAAGATGGGGATACAATGAAAGAAAGGGACTGCAAAGGGCGGGGGATACAATGAAAGAAGGGTGAGGGCAGAGGCAATAGCGTCGCATTGAATAATAATTTTATTTTTCAATGAACTAAACATATCTCACTATAATAATTAGAGCAATTATTGTTACCTCTCAATTGTGCGATTTTATCGTAAAATCTAATAGACTTAAAATTGTAGTTTGGGCTCAGACTGACTTATTCTAAAAATAATAAATTTCTACTAAATTTCCTGTTTCTTGTACTCCATTCCTTGTTTTGTTGTGTTAGCTCAGTACGTATGTATTTTAGGGTATGCATAAAGCCATTTCTATCAAAAAGCCATTTCTATATAGCAGACAACAAGACTATGAAAACACAATCTTGTCTAAGAGATTTATCAAAAATAAGATTTTGCAATGAATTTTTGTCTGAAGAATTTTATGCTGTTATTAACATATAAAACTATAATTTGCAAAAGTACAAATCAAAACCTATTCTGGATGGTTTTTACTTTTTAGCTGCAATCCTAGAGCACCCCAAATTCTTATACGTTACTACTATAACGAACTATGATCTGTGCAGTACACTGGCGCTAATTCGTCAGGTATGTTCCGGAAAGGTATCGGATTACAAAAAACTATGGTTTAACGAAACCACAATGAAAAACCATGGCTTAATCTGGAATTAACGTAAATTTTGAATAATTACTGAAAAATTCCAACGTAACGTGACTTCAGTTGATTATAATCACATGAATAGACATGTAACTTACTGCCTGTCATACAATTTCAAGTCTCTGTGCTATAAAATTATCACAAGGAAAAAGTACGTTCGGAAAAATATTATTACTATAAAAACACAAGGTCTAATTCACTAATACAAAAGTTCTGTTAATTTCATAACTTGATATTCAAAATTATGTACATGATATCTTGAAAATTGACTTTCTCAATAAAAGTCGAAACCTTGGCAATCTGAGAAAGACGTTTTTGTGACTCTACTAAAGATATAATAAGTGAAATTGAAATTTATTTACAGTTTTGCAAAAGTTTTACATAACTTTACAAAAAGTTATAATGCAAGTTATACAAATTGTTTTAATAAGTAAATATATACAATATTCTTTATATTATGTGATTACAACAAGTTGTGAAATGATTTTCCTATTTAAAGTGTATATTTTGTATCTATTTTGTTAATTCTACAGATACAAATTGAAAACTAAGATCTTGAGGACTTGTCAGAGAGTTTATCATCTTTCGTTTATCAAATTAGTATTTATCTACTACTACTACTACTTTAAATTGATTTTTTGTCTTTTAACTTTTTGACTTTTACTAATAGTTTTAAATTGACTTTTTCTTCACTATATGAGAACGAAAAACTGTGATATTTAGGACTTTTAGGTAACAATAAGAGTGTCTTTGGAAAATATAATATTTGAAATATAAACACATATAATAAAATTATCAATGTTTTTGTAACCAAAAATGTTTTTAAAAATAAACATTTATACCGCTTAACTGAATCTTAATTTTTATGATTATATTTGTTTGTTATTCTTTAAGTTTCCAAAACTAAATTGTATGTAAGAATTCCAGTGTTTAAAAATTGCAAGAAAAATCTTATTACATAATTTCTGCGCGGACACTATACTCGTAGAGAAAGTAAAGGATAGTGCTCAAACTACTGGGGACCGCGTAGAAGGTGGCACTCGAATTAGTTCGGCATCTATTTTCGTCAAGTCACTGCGAAAATATGCGCTTGGCGATTCCAGCAGTCTATAGGCTAATCCCCATCACTTCTTCTTATCCCCATCCTACATTGCTAAATCCTGAACCACCTTCTGTTTAAAAGACTCAATCACAAGCTTCTTAAAACTGACAACTAACACCCTTACCAATTTTATAATAAGTTAACTATTTTATTGCGGTTTATATGCAAGGTTAATACTTCCCAAGCAATGTAATATTTATTTAAGAAACTCATACTTCAAAATTTTCTCGTTGCTTCGACTTCGCGAAGTTGTCTATCACTTTTGCTTTTCATTCGATTTAGTTACATTCTTCGACAACTCTTTATATTGTTCCTCAATTTTGTATGAAATAAATTTTAAAATATACTTATTATGAAACTCATAGGGCATTTATACAGCTACGCTAACTAACAAGACTAGTGTCCAATTAATTGAGCACATATCTCTACCGACAAAACAAACAGTAGCAGAAGTGAAAATCAGGTATCACAGTCCTAAACCAACAAGTCAGTTGGGCATTCCTTCTGATGTTATAAATGTCGTCCGCAACTACAAAAATGAATTGTTCTCCTGTAATGACCGATGAGATATCTTGAACTAGAGTGATGTTTGGTACAAATTACAAATTAAAAGCTAGGCAGCGGTAAAACAGCAGTGGAATCGGTGTGAAATTCCTCTGTATTGATGGCTAAGATAGAAAGTATTGAGCGCAATTATCAAAATTTGTAGAACACTCTTTATATTATAATTTAAAAAAACATATTGTGAAGGGGATAAGATTCGTGAAGAAGGTTTAAACCCTACTTTGATTATATTAACTCTCCAATACATACGAAGATTACGTCAGTATACATGTTCTTACGCACAAAATCTAAATTCGGCCATTGACCACGAAAAAAATGACCAAATCTAGTTTTGGTAGATGCATTTTTGCCAGAAAAAGTTCTGTGTGTTCTCAAACCGACTAATACTATTTCTGGACGCTGCGTTTCGGCCAAAACTAGTTTTGTGCTTTTTAAAAACTATCAATACTAAATATAGAATATGAGAATTGAATGTGGTAATATATGTTACTTAAATCTAAAGCATTGGATAAATAATTCAGATAAATACAAAATATAATTTGTACCGCCTGACGACAACTTCAACATAAAGTCGAAACGTTGTGTGCATTTAATCACAATATACATACTGTTCATCCGTTAAAGGTCATAAGTCTTATGTTATTTATTTAATTTGATTATCTAATGGACGTTAGTTGTTGTAGAATTAGTACTACCAATACTAAGATCTGGCAAAACTAGTTCTGTCATCGCAATAAGAACGAAACTTTTTATGCTCGTCGCAAAAACGGGCAGTAAAGTGTTAAGTATTGTTAATATTTTATATTTATGTAAGAAATATTAGGGAAATTCTGCATTTCCCGTCTTTTAGTGTTTCTCATGCTCGAATTCGTAGAAAATTATTCATTCAGTAGGGAGTGTGCAGTAAACCGACCCGATTGTAAAATTTTCGGTTGTCGTCAGGTTGGGTCGGTTTCGGGTTGTGAAGTCGATTAAAATCTAACCTGAAACCCGATCGGGTTTTTCGAAATACGTCTTTTCAGGCGTTAAATGAAACAATGTCGTATACTGTAAGCCAAAACAAATTTCATCTTCGTTTTGCGTATTCCGTTCTTCGCTTTTTTTGTACGGAAATAATAAAACAATTTAAAAAATTAAAATTTCACAGACAAGTTCTCAAAAATAACATCTTCATTAAAGAATACATAAACTATTGCAATCATAAATTAGTGTTAACCATTAACTATATAATATGTTTACTGTCGAATTATTTTGCCAAATTGACAGGGATTCTATTGTCACTCAAACAATATACTTTTTAATAATATAGTTATAGTATTATTGTACGCTTTACGTAAGGAAGGCTGGGTGAATAAAATATATTTCCCTAGTCCATACGGAAAAGCGTTATTTCACTTATTGAAACTTTTACTTGAGTTTTTTAACATCGAAACTCACTATTACCCTGACNTGAAACTTTTACCTGAGTTTTTTAACATCGAAACTCACTATTACCCTGACTAATCTCAATATAGACAAAACTGCTACAGGACCACAATCTCAAACGAACCATGAGACAAGACCAAAGAGCAGCAGTTGCAATAGAACACTCCGCCATGACAGGAAAATTCGTTCATGAAAATGGCCCCAATGTTGATGCCTTTACCACTAGGCTTCAAATTCGCTTCTCCGACGAAAGACCTAGACCACCTCTACCCATTAACCCATTTCCTCCTCTCCCTCTCTCCAGTACAGACGAAATAAAATACATACTTCAAACAACTTCCCGGCATTGTCCGTGCCCCAGCCTTTCTCCACAACATCCCTTTTCCCATGATGATGCGACGCCTCATGCTAATCATGAACTCCAGCCCTCAACCATATGTTACTTACCTCTCCCCTGGAAATGTACCAAAATTAAAATGCTCCCCAAATCCAACAAACCCATAGACTCACTCCACAGTTACACACCAATACGTCTTCTACCCACAATTTCAAAAATATTAGAACTCCTTATACTACCCCGCACCCTTCCAATTATTCACGATAAACACCTTTTACGTGACGAACAATTCGCCTTCCACCCTCACCTTTCCACTCCAAGCCCTCAACCTGTACCAACAAATCTCAAGAGACCTAATCCATCGCAAATGAGTCACAGTTATCTTCCTTGACATAGTCCAAGCGTTTGACAGAGTCCCCCACGACATCCTCCTCAAAAAAATAAATCAACACTTGCCCACTATCCTCCTCAAAATTTTCCACTCATCCATTCGACCCTTCTCCGAAGGCGTTGTACTGTCCCTACTCCTCTTCTCCCTTTTCATTAACGAAGAAACACAGTACCTTTCTTTCTAAAAAAAATCTACTGACGACGTAACCCTCCTACCTGGACGCACCACCGACCAACTAAAAAGATGACGAGCAGAAAACTTTCTTGACAATGCACTCTCTCGGGTAAAGATAAACATACTTCAATTATCTACAGCCAAGGCAATAGCAGCCAATTTCCACAGTGGCAGATCTGAAAATAAACACAGGTGTACTACAATCCCCCACATCCCAATGGACCCAACCCTCCTTTCCTGGCAACCCAAATGTAAATATCTAGGCATTACATTTGACGAAAACTTCCTCTGGAAACCCTACATAGAAGCCCTCCTAACTGCCGTTAGTGTGTTTCCCAGGTTGATTACATCCTGTTGATCTTGTGTGGCACGGGCCAGGTCGTCCACATATACGAATTTTCTGCTCGCAGTTTGGGGTATGTCAGATTTTTAGGCATTAAATAACAGAGGGGCAATGACGGATTATTGAGGGAGGCCGTTGTTTAGCATTCTTTTTTAGCTTTTCATGTCGGTGTAGATTTCTTGTAGTTGTCTGTTCGTTTGTAGAAAATTTACTAAGGCAACTGTGTCAGGATGTTTTATGAATTTTAGTAGTTTGTACAGTAATTTTTCTTGTCACACTGTGGCAAATGCTGCCGTTAAGTGTATGAAAATTGCGCATGATTTATCCCGCTTTTCAAATCCACTTTCTATGTACTGTAGGTTGTAAGGGAAATAACGTCTTCATTGCGTTGGTGTCTGTGGGTAGTTATCATTAATAACAAAAAAGTAATGGGACATCCTTGTAAACATATTTAATTCGGAATTATATTTTACTACCTAACAAAATGTTAAACATAACTCGTAACTATTATTAATAAGTATATAATGCAAAGCATCACGGGAGAAATCTCTCTATGTAAAGAAGAGTGTCCCGGGTGGTGTGTGTATGTTTGTACGTCTTTTATGCACGTCAACAATTTTAATTCAAGGACGATGAAAATTTGCACACATGGCCTTCAAAGCACTTAGAAGAGCACTGTCTACTTGAAATTCCGAAAATCCGTCCCCATCTCCCATTTTCATTACTTTTTAATTTTCGTTTTTTTCGGTATCTCTTACCAACTGATTGAGAACTTGATGTTTGTATCTCAACATAGCTAATTGAAAGATCTTGAAATAATATTTTGTAATTTTCGATATTTTACTCTATAGTGGGTGTAGGAGTAGAGTCGTTTTCATGTTGGCGTTTTTTATAAGAATCTAGTGTTGGGTTTCACTCACTCGTAAATTTGATTCATTCTTGGGTAGAGTCTCGATCGGTTTGGAAATCTTTGTTTTCAGTGTACTCATTGAAAAGAGCATTATTTCCCTAGCGTTCGTGCGGGAACTGTCGAGACACTGAGTCACCTCCCAAGAAAGTGTAATGTTTTTTGTTCGCGATGGCTTCGATACTGAGGCACCTATGGATGATCAGGGCGTAGAAATTGCCATATGAACTTTTTTCGTGCGTCGTGAAGGAACGCGCACGTCCTTTCATATATGTGGTTTGTTTAGGTATGGCTTCCTACAATCACCAGGCTGGTGCATGCGTTATGTGGCAAATCATATTCATTTCCCTGTATCAAATGAATCTGCACTTAACGTAACTATTTATTTACTGTGGAGTTACGCGATATTCTATTACATTGACAAATAAATATTAATTATAAGTATGATTTTAACATAACCAATGTTTGGAACCAATTTAACGTTATGGTAGATTGGCGTATTTTGTATATATTTGGAAATAATTTAAATGTAACTTTTGATTATTGAAAATCATAAAACGATCGTTCTTACATCATATTGTGATTAATTTTAAGATAATATATTTCCAACATGGCTGTTACAATACATTTGGTAATATTAATGAACTTAGTTTAGATGTATTCAAACTTATTTTTCAATGTCCACTTCCCTCAAATGGCGTGCATAATCTCCATACATTTGAGTTTGTTGTTTTATTTAATTTTTGATATCAAAATAAGATGTAGAAGTTGAACGAATATTATTCACTGCTACCAACTTTGTCACGTGAAAAAATCATATTAGAATCCAAGGATTAAACAAAGAATAATTACATTGCTTGAAGGAAAATATTTTATTTTAGAAATTTCGAAATAATTCGAAAGAATTAGAAAGATTATTTATACAAACGATTTATACAATTATAACCTCCAGATCTATACCATTTTGTAAGGTGTCTGATTAATTGGACGAGATAACACAGACAAAAAGGCTCATTTTCCTATACTTTATACGAGAGAAGTGTTTACCTTGACGTCATCAGCTTCGAGTGGCCCCGAAAGTGAGGCAACCTTACAAATTATATGCACTTGGATCACTATATACTCTAGCATAAATATTTTGATGACTTCAAAAATCTTTTAATTATTCCGAAGAACGTCTCTTTGATAAGACGTACATGGCCCCCTGGGAGTTCCCACTCATTGGCAATGCCTGCAATAAAAGTTTCAGTATTTCGATTGTTGTATTATAAGTAATTAACAGTTCAATACCTGATGAACATAATATTTTCTTATCTGATATATTTTGTTTCGGTTAGGGATTTTAATCCCTTTAAAAATTCATAATGGTCTATGTGACATGGTAAGTTAGTATTTAATATGATCTACAAAATCTGCTCAACTTCTGAACCCATTATCGAAAGTTATTGTTTGTAATTTTTGTAATTTATTTCTCTCAATATTTATCCATCTTTTATTAAATAAATTCTTTTGCAGCTTTAAAAAATCACTTAAGATTAATAAATTATTTATTTTTCGCTGTAAACAAACATTTTCAATTATTTCATTTTTACTCAACAATATAATCTCTTTTATTTTACTGTCAACAACATAACACAATTTATTCACTCTTACAGCGGTGGCGTCAGAAGTTATAATCCAACTAGAAAAGTCTTCATTCACATCGATGACAAGGAATTAAGAAGGTATGATCTTTCACTCGTCTTCGTGAAATTTATGATCATAAAAAAGTAAATGTAGTTGAAGAAAGAAGAATTTAGACGTTATTGGCTAGTGTATGCGATAGTTTGTCCTGCAAATCTATAACGATTTTCAGAATTTAGTTTTGGCCTACTGTTTTCGTCGGATGAAAATCTTGATTACTCTTGTTCTTGAAAACTAGTACAACTGGAGTTGAATCTCATCCTCCTGCTTTCACAAGAAGGTTCTGAAAACTTCATTCAATATCATCAATTTAATTTATGAGGCACATTCCTTACACACGTGTACGTGTTTTATCAGCTGAGATGGAAACTCAATCTTCCAACACCTTAACTTTAAATAAAATTTGAAGATTTATATATTTTCATCAGTTCAACCATCTTTCAACAGTATTATCTAGACTTTCTTACTATTAGTACAGTAAATAATTAATTCCTTCTACCATTTTAATATTACTTATTTCACCATTTCAAAATATCAAAATATAAATATCAAATATAAGAATATGGTCCTATCAAGGTTCAAAAAAATCATAGATGCCATATTACTACAAATATTATTGCATTTCCAAAAATATAAGTCGTATTCTTTGCTCTTCATATTTACGGTAGTTATAAAGAAATATTGTTCCGCACTATTTTCTTCTCTCCGCCACCGTTTATATTAGTATGTTAGGGTATGATAATTATAATATGGCTCGCGAACAAATATAAACAATTGTTCGGTCACAGTCGGCGATGTTAGGTTTGTTAGTCCCGGCGATTCCGTTTTAAGAAAATCTGTTGAAATGTGAAGATGGAGGCGATGGTGGAGGTAACCACTCGCGGAAGGATATACGAAGAAGAAGGTTAGGACCATAATGTTAAATAGTCCCAAAATATTATCGTTTTAATATGAAACACCTGAAGTCGGAAATCAGTAGACGAAACTATGTTGTCAGAATTAAGAAAAGATACTAATATACGACAACGGTATATTTTTAAATTTGAAATAATATTAGCTCCAGTATGAATTCGCTTAAATATTAATAGACTGATAATCAAGGTAAAGTTTGGAGCATTTCGACCTTACTCTGACAACATTTTTAATACCATTTTGACATTATTTATAAGTCCCGGCAGGACAAGTGTAGAATAGGTTTTCGCATTATTACCAAGTATATATACAAATATTAGGAGAAAAACAATCTTTTAATTTCGAGACTGAACTCCAAATCTCCCTCCCAAGACACGTCTCTGAAATTTAAGTTAATTAATATACACATAAATGTTATATTTATCAGATTAACGAATGTTTGTGAAGTTAAATAATGAATAACTGAAACTAAGTATAATATATAGTGTAGCTCTGAAACTAAGAATAGTATTAAATAAATTATATTACCTATGAGCGAGAATCTGTTTTTCAATTAAGTATAGAATTTTTTTTCTTTCATTGAAACGTACGACCTATTTTTGTGTTGATTAGAAAGAAGTTTCCATTTTTCCTGTCATAATTTATTTTTAACCTAATTCAAAACACACTCTTAAATTATTGGTTGTGAATAATAAATCATACTCCAGAGATCTTTGTATTACCGTTGTTTCGTAAAACAACATAGCTTTATTCTCGAATGATGCAATTCTAGTTATATTTTCCTGTAGTGTTAATATTTTTATATTATTAGAGTATGAACTTAGTAACTCCACTAGAGTATTTGCAAAGATAATTTGAATTGTTGAGCTTATTCTATGGAATAATGTAAGGTAGATAATACATTTAAATATCCATTGCCGTTCAAAACTTGTAGCACACATCTATGGTATCGAATTTGTCATATTTTCAAATATATCAATGTGTTATTTTGTGCGAGGGTGACTCCGCTTCATCTAGAGACTCCCTTAACGGAACGTTTAAGCCAGCATCACGAGTATCAAGGGGTGAAACATAAGTAAAATCTCACTTTCAGATGTATGGAAAGGCGAATTTTCAGTATGCACATTCAGTTTGTATATGTAGCAAACAGAAAACAGAAAATATCCCCCCTCTGAAGAGGTATTTTGGGTTGAAAAAGAGGTCCAACTTAGTAATTTCAGAGTAGGTGTACTAGTGTGTTGCAGAATCGTACACCTGCAAGAGATGTTACGATTTTTACGTCATTTGAATAAAATATGAAATGAGCTCTTGTCACTGTAGTTTCATGACTTGACGTTGACGAGTCCCCACAAAATAAAGTTTCATGGCGATTCATTGGTTTACATAGGAGTTATAAGTAAATAAATGGACTTGTGTTTTGTCCTATGAAACGCACTTACATATTCATTTTTTTAATAGCGTTGACACTTCTATTAATTTTTTTCGGGAGATAAGACATTCTTTCCAATTTTTTAAAAAGGTATTTTTCTCTTAAAAGTAAATAAATCCTATTTCCGTGCAAATGGTGACATAATTGCGAACTGGAAACGCCGAATTTCTTGGACATTATGATTTACCGGAAATGACAATTGAAGGATTCAGAAAAAAGTGGAATTAGTGACAAAATTTTAAAAATGGTTTATACGTGGTATTAGTATGTTTAGAGCATAAGGAGAAAGTGATAAAAAGAATCTTTGATTGGTGCTGCTATGTGGTTGCTTAAAGTCTGATCACTTGGCAAAATTATTGATATTGTTAGAAAAAAGTGGTAAAACCATGGCACCATTCAACAATGAGTTAGTGTTAAAATATTACAATTCTATTCGTTGACAATCTCACTGGTTCTTTTCAAAATTAAATAATATTCAATGATCAGTTGCCTCAGAACTTCTCAGTGTCAGTTTCAAACTATATTGTTTATCTTCATTGCGAGACAAGATTAGCGGTTCACTTCCTTCAACTCAACATAATTTTTGTATTTTGAAATATATGATAGTGAAAGTAAGGGTGAGGGTGTTAGCTTGTGTTTTATTGACATTCCCTTATCGGGAGGTTTCTTTCCCACCCCTTTCTTGCTAGAATAACCTCACAATGAGGAGGAAAGTAAAGTTCATGAAAATCAAGTATACATATCACACATAGAGATGTCCGAGAAAACTAGTTTCGCGTACAAATACTGAATCATGTTCACTATCGATGCTGAAATTAAAAAATCACCACATTCGAAGACCACCCCAACCCCAGTACCCCGCATTCCTTTTCAGGGTAATTGTTTCAGATCTTCCAAAATGGTTCAGGAGAGTGTGCACTTGTCCAAGTTACTCTTTTAGTGTTCCATCACCGCTGGGGAAATCTCTTTTAAACAATTCACTTCTCCCTGACAATTTATATTCTACGTCGTGAGAATGATTCGTTTGTGACAAAATATATTTCAATAGAAGTAGAAAGAAGTAAGCAATATATTCGTATGAAAAATGATTGGTTCTACTAGGAGTCGGTGACAGGCGTATTCACTATGTCATTCGTAAATTTTATACACAGGTAAAACTGACCTTTTATCTTAACGCTATGGAGATGAGCAAAAAATACAATTCCAAACCTATGAAATAATTGCTTTTTAAGGATGTATGTAGAAACATAGCATAATGATTCCAGTGTGGTTGTGGTTGTCCAATTACAGCGAGGAATCAGTTCACAAATGTGCCACGGAGAGTCGAACTATACAGAGATGGCTGTTCGGTTCGAGCAGATCATTCTGAACTGCAATGCAGAGGACTGTACACGGTTTCACTGCACCTGTAGTCCTACTCACACCGATTTGAATATCTGAGACACTAGGGTTGTGGCTGGCTATTCGGCATCGTGCTTTGATCGCCAAGAAACAGTAGACACGTACGTGCACGGTGAACCAATTTCTCATCAGATCTGGAAAACAAAAATATTATTTATTCTCAAAAGAAGTTCAGTATTTAATGTTACGTGAATACTCAGTTTTGATGTAGATGAATCAAATGAATTCTTCTGTCACGTTTCCCATACTTCCCCTCCTACTTCATTTGAATTCTTCCGTCCCCGCAGGCAAATCTCTGATGTACGAAGTAGATGGCTGAATAGTTGCACGTGACGAGATGTTCAGCAAGATGGTATCCATTGTCGAATTGGAAGCAGCAAATGCAGTGTCCGCTAGTTGAGGAGAAATTCATTCGAATTCTGGGATCCCCTATCTGAGATCACCCCTTGCGAACTTCTCGGCGAGTGTGTCTAAATAGGCCCATCTGGCCTTCCGGAATAAGCTTATCAAAGTGCTATCCTGACGCAGAGCAGCAGTGGGATGAGAATTTGCAGCGGAAGCATCTTGTGGTAGTGGGCGTGAAATGACCTTCAATGATGAGCATGTTGCGCTCAACACACTTCTGTTTCAAATTGTTCGATTTTAATATCGGTCTTGAAAATCTTCGAAACGGAAGCTGTTGGCGGACTCTTCGACAATGAAGGGCAAGATTTCTTAGGTACAGCAGTAATAGTGTTCAATATATTACTTGATTCAAGAAGCAATAGAGACGATTTAACAGAAGACTTGTGACATTTATGCTCTAATGTTTTGGGTATAATCTTATCAAATTTTGCAGCCCTTCATGTCGGAAGTAACGGAAGAGTTGACATTTAGTTTGTAGGGGGAAGGTCTTGACTTATCCAGAATGGTCAGATAGAGCGTCAAGGACAGAAGACTGAATCTGAGGGTTTAAGTTATCACGAGGAATCAACAGCTATCCACTCCTTGAAAGGATTCGCAGAAATTTCTCTCAATCCTTTTACAAAATTGTTTCCTGAATATATGTGTCATGGCAATAATGTCTTGTAGAATGGTATTATATGCAAGATTTGTATGCCAACCCTAAAGTTCTTGCCATGCCAGCTCATCCAAAAACTGTTCGATCATTGGCTGACTCAATAACGGAAGCGTGGGCTCGAAAATGACTGGAATAACATTTCTCAGGTACTTCATAATATTGATGTTTGAGTCACTTGTATCTGTTTTACACGGCTCCTGGTGTACGTTCTCATAACCCATTTTTTGCAATATATCAGCGTCAATAGAATGATCAGTGACGATCAGAGATCGTTTTTGGAGCCATCTGGGTAACTTGCCTTAGTTTTTCTCACCTTTCTGAAGCGGCTTGACACTTAGTAGACGTACTTGCTTATGCGCAACATCCACGACGCCAAGAATTTCAACTTTGACCTGTCTTTATGTGCGTTCGCGGCCCACAGT
Organism: Laupala kohalensis; assembly: GCA_002313205.1. NCBI lineage: Eukaryota > Metazoa > Arthropoda > Insecta > Orthoptera > Trigonidiidae > Laupala > Laupala kohalensis. The sequence continues at coordinate 140,755 of NNCF01132744.1, forward strand.
TCCAAGGCTCACTATCCCAATCTCAACACGGCGATTTTCACCTCCTATTTGAACTTGCTGTTGTAAGGTGGCATTGCAAACTGCCCGAAGAAGATTGTAGAAGTCAAGCAAGCGTTCTTCTACTTAAACTCTCACTTCCATTTCTTTGAACGTGTGGAGACCACTGAAGGATGCCCAGTGGAGTATCAATTGTAGAAGTTCTCCCGGGGAACAATGACAAGCTGCCTCACAAAATTGAACCACGAATTACCGGAGCAAAATGGGATGGCTGACAACTCGCAAAACAAAATACAACCTCCCGAATGGGTAAATGTCTTTGTATCTGAGCGTTTAGCCGGTCTGAGAAAAACTTCTCTGCAGACTTGCTCCCGGCAATATGATGCTGTCTCGCATACCTGAGATGAAGGAATTAATTTCTTCTTAATTAACAATTCCATCAGCTTACTATAATAATTTATGAGTGAATTTACAGCATTACTATTGGACGTTAGGTAATTTCAGTGCCCTGCTCCCACCTCCGTCATCAGACTCTTCTTTCTGAACGAGCCAAAGCTGTTTTCACTTGGAGTTTCAAGGACCGAGCGCGCTCTTTAGTTCGGAGTTGTGGTCTGACGATAACGACTAGTGTAGATTTTTTCAACTCCCAGAAATTTGAAGTTATGTTCTCGTTTTTCGCAATTATCCAAAATGTCAGCTTCATCAGTTTCCAAACCAGATGCTGAACAGCACGAGGTTATCTGCAAGCGAGGTATTTCTTCAGAATTGCCATTTTCCTTCCATAGGGACATCTGCTGTCATTGTAACGGTTACTGTTTGTGTATTTTGCCAGTTCGTTATACGTATTATTTGAAGCACACGGAGATTGGAGCAAGATACTGCGGTGGTCGATGGACGAGGAGCGATCGGCAATAGGCGAGATACCCTGTCAAGAAGCATTATATCCTTTCAAGTTTCTAGGGCTTCAATGACCTTTGATGTCGACGAGCCGTAAAACCCCACGAAAAAAGAAAGCATTATTATATTTGATTGATGCACCCTCCGTAAAGCAGCAGAGTTTATATAACGATACCAAAGACAAGTGTCCCAGGTGGTATTGGTTTCAGCTGTGGCCAACCCGGACAATTAGAAAATCTAGAACGGGCAAGCAGGTTGAACTTAGAATCTCTATCCATCGTGACTAAAACATTGTTGACTTCTTATAATGTGACTGCGTTGAAAACATTCAGGTATCAGAACTTCACCACTTTTTGGAACTCTTAAATGTAAACAAAGAAAGCGCCAAGAGCTCATTCCATTCGATTGCTAGTAACAGCATTTAGTAGACGGAATCCTTGGGTACATACGCGGAAGAAATATGTAGTGGAAATTGCTGTTGAAAGGTCCAACAAATATACGATAGAATAACGATGCGGTTATGTTATAAAATTCAATTCAATTCAAAAGGGCTATATTTTAACAATAACAAAAATATACAGTATATATGGCGGGGCTTAACACCCGTGCGCCTTACAGAGACCCTAAAATGTACCGTGGGCTGTGCATACTATACCCCAGTATTTACTCTCAATGAACTGAAAAAGAAACTAAAATTAGAGGTATTAAAATATTTCGATTATTTGAAAGGTAAATGATATCAGTAGCGGAAAAAGAAATTAATAAATGTTAATAAGTTATAATAAGAAAAAAAATTACTGTCATGGCTATTTTTTAAAATATAATTTTAATTTTTAATCTCAGCTATTGTTATATTACTTAAGTGACTGTTTCGTTCATTGAGCACCGTTGAGAACCACGGAAAACCAACGGTTAGGGCAAGCGCGCTAAGCATAAAAATCAATCTGGTTGGTAACTGGAAACCTGTAACAGAACAAAAAATTCGGTGGCAGAATCAAATAAATTCATAGAAAGAATACATACTTATCTGCAGGGCAAATAACATATGCACACATACCAACATACCCAAATAAATCTTGTTTACATATTTACCTATATATACGTACATGTACATGGACCCATATTCACACATGTACACATTTTTAAATCAATTAAAAAAGAGACTATAATAGAATACTAATATTACTACTACTATCACTTAAAATACTAATAGTAATAATAATAATAATAATAGCAATAATTATTTAAACATATTTAAATTAAGTGTGTTCATTCTGATCAATCTACTTCATCAGTTCCGCCTCCCTCTTTTTTCGAACCATACTCAAAATCCTGCCAAGGAGTAAAGTAACGGATATTCTATTATCTCGCATTATTTCAAAAGCTAGAATGTAATTTCTTGGTTTACGATTGTATCCCCCCTCAAGCAGCCACTTTTTTCNATTTAACAGAATGTGGACCCAATCTTCTTGTTCCGTGCATAAAGGGCATTGCGAATCTCGATCCCCCCTCAATTTTCTTAATTTCCATTCCCCAAGTCGAAACCAAACGTAACCTGCTCTTGCTACCTTGTTTAATTTGTCTATGTACGGTTTTCGCCCCCCAGTCTCCTGCCACAATATACTGCACGATTAGTGACCTCTTTTCCTGTTTCTCAGCCGTTATGTTTTGTTTCTCTGTTTTTTAGTCTCTGAATAATTAATTCATAATCAGATCTCGTCGGAGCTGTCTGTCACAAGTGTCCTAGACCGGTAGTTTCGATTATAGTTCTAATTTTTTGACCCCACCCATCGTTACACGCTAACTCGTAGCAATCGTATATATTGTTGTTCCTTTCCCCGTTTCTTATTGAAACCCAATATTTAATGGCCCTCATCTTAATTTTTACTTCTAACGGTAAAACTCCGAATTCCCAAAGAGTACCACAGTTAGCTGTACTCGGAGGTACGCCAAGAGTATTTTTCAAGAATTTGTTTTGAAGCGAATTAAGTGATGCGCAATCCCCAACACCCCATATTTCAGCTCAATACGCTACTGCAGGTACGAATAGTGACGTGTACATCGTTACTACAATCCTAGGATCAATGTCAGGGATGGTACCAGTACTTCTTTGGATTTCATTTAGAACATACATGCCTTTTTGTTTTGATTTTTGTATATGTCTTGACCAGGTTACGTTCATGCTAATTTTGACACCTAGGTAAGTGTAATCTTTAACTTTCTCGAGAGGTTGACGTTTGCAATTCCAAATTTCATTTTTACTAAACATTCATCGGTTTTTGAACACCATGACTTTAGTTTTATGTATGTTTATATGTAGAGACATTTTATCACAGAACAGCTCCAACGTATCTAGACCTATCTGAAGTCCCGACGGTGTTNGCAAATAGCAACCCCGGTATCTGTTTCTGTTCAGGAGGAGCACCTATTGTTGGGGCATCTGTGGATGCCTCACATAATTTTTCTATTATATCGTTAATAAATAATATAAATAGCAACGGAGAGAAAACACATCCCTGCTTCACTCCCTGAGTTACTTGAAAAGTTGGAGTTAGTGTAGTATTATTTGTTTTAACTCATGCATTGTCAGAGCAATATAAGGCTTGCAAAGTACTTAGGAATTTTTTGACACTCCCTTGTCCGCTAATACACACCAAAGCATGTCTCTGTTCACAAAAAACTTTCTCAAAATCTACGAACACGCTGTACAGCTTTCCGCGTTTCTTTCGAGTTTCTCTCTCGGCTAACGTGTTTAAAATAAATAGATTATCTATTGTGCTATTGTTGCTTCTAAAACCAGCCTGTAATGTCGAGAGTTTATTTTCTTTCTCGGCCCAGAGTTGTAATCTCCAGTACAGAATTTTGCAATAAATTTTTCCAATGACATTAAGTAGTGAGATCCTATACGTATCGTTTATATTTCCTTTATTTTTATATATAGGCTGTATTACAGCCGTAGTCCAAGAGTCTGGAAAAACACCTTCATCGTAGATATACTTAAAAAAGTCGGTTAAAAATGGCACAATATCATTGGTTAGTTCTTAGATATCATGTTCTTAGATTAGTGAGTAGAGTGACCTTGAATATACTTTATTTTTGTCACTGATTAGTAAAATTATAACTCCTGTTGTCACTTTTCATTAAAAAAAAAAGTATATTTGAACAAATTATCGTGAAATTGTTTTCCGGTAGGTATTGAATTAAGTGAAAATCTCCAAAATTCGGTTGTGTGAATTGTATATTTAATTGGTCGCAGTCCTAAATTGAATTAGTTAAATGTTTTAATTATAACTGTCATGCTTACAGAGTCAGAATCAAAATGTTTTCTCTGGACCGGAGAACGATAAATCGAGTATATCCATAGAAACATGTAATCAAATTTCTGACACGGATAAAATGAAGTGTCCAATAAATTCACGTACCTCGCTATCCGAGGTTTGGATGCATTACAGCAAATAGCATGCAAATTCTATTTTAAAATCTATGTGTAAAATTCACTCAATTCAGGAGTGCAGTTCGAAGTTATTTCCAGTTTAAAAAATATATTTTCCTCTCATTCAGTTGTAGTACATGGATAATATCGCAATCCTGTTTTAAAATTCTTTGTGGTTACACTCCTTATTGTGATTCTGTTTAAAGAAGAATGAATTTTGTGCATCAACTACGCTAATTTTTATTTGGAATTAAATGAGTATCTTCCTTGACTCATGTTTGGAAACAGAAAACCCCATTTCTAAAAGGTATAATTCCTAAGAATTTAAATGGTAAAAATATACTGCTTTCTGTTTCTTGGAAATTTATTTTCTTGGAAATTGTTCTGTTTGAAAACACTCCCCTTCACTATGAAATTGGCTATTACTCAGGTGATGGGAACAGAATTTCCAATGAAATAATAGAATATACGTTTACAATTAAATTATGAAGTTTTAAAGAAAATTTATTTGCAATGTTTTATAAATTGTGGGATAAAAGATAAGAACTGTCTTCAGTTTGTATTTCAGGATGTAAGTCTCAAATATTTCCCCGGCAACATTTTGGTTATATTTTCGTTAGTGAGTTATAAATATATGTTATATAAAATTGCTTTAAACTTTAAACTTTTTAAATGAATTCTTATTGTAGATTTTTTACCTCCAAAGAATCTGTTTAAGATGGAACCGAAAAAAAGTGTGTATTCCGACTTATTAACTTCATTCATATTATTCTCAATTAATTTTTACTTAATCTATCAGCCCGTATTTCATCCAAAACTCATATACTTCAAACTCGTGTGCTCATGTTTGGAAACTATGTTTGGAGCTATAACCCCGATTGTTGAATTCAAGAATGGCAATCGTATCTTAAGATATATTTTGTAAAGGAAGACACTCTCGCACGGGTTTTGTAAATATTGATCTTGCGAAGCAGTGACTGGATTGTTACAACCCTAATGAGTTGTAATCTCAGTACTTTGGTCTTCACAGTATGAGAAGAGTTTATAGTTTCGTTACTAATGACTAAACCAAATGGGATACAAGTTTGACGCCCAAGGTCATCAGGTTCTAAAGGCTGAAACAATATTCACGTTTTACTTCAATAATTAGAATTCTTGGTTTTTGTTTTCATACACCTGAATTCAAATGTTATTTATTTTTATCGCCAACTTCTAACATGATAAAAAATAGCCACAAATAAGATAACTGTATAATGTTAAAATTAACTTAATCACTCTTAATTTGTCAAATATTAAATTCTTTGCATATAAATTAATTTCCACTTTTCTTCTCATCATTTTTTTTTACTTTTTCTTTTAAGTGGAAGTTTCTAATGAAAATCTGTTTAGAAGAAAAAATATTTTCATAAGCAATGCCAAGGATAATTTATTGCCCGTTGCGGGATTATATTCTGTGTGTCGGTTGAAAATAATTGATTTTAGTCTCTTGAGAATTCATAGGTATAACCATGCAACATAAGTGGAGAGGAGGTACATTTATTAATTTTTTAAATTTTTTTCTCATAAGAATATTACGTTTGATTAATAAATAATAATAAATTTATTGTCAAAAAACAGTACAAACTGCGTATGACCACGTGGAGGACATTAAACTAATTTACTAATTGAATTTACTCGTGTGATTCATAATTAGTCATATGATTACTTAGGTTTTGAAATATATTTCATGTTAACTTGAAATATTTTTGACACAATATTTTTTTGTTTTTCCAGGATCTTACAGTGTCTACAAACAAAATTTCAAAAAACTCACAAAATTTCAATGAAATTCAAAACTATAATACTTCAAAAATTCACACGGACTAGCTTGCTGTATTCCTATAGTCTTGACTGATTCGAAGAAATACTTCTCATTTAGGATTGGTTAACTACGAGAAACATGATTTTACGATCGTTTTCATTTATGTGTAGTTCTGTATAATGATGTTTCTCATGATCAGACAGGACATGTTTATTTAATTATAAAATTTTATTTTTTAACCCGCCATCAGTTTCATCAATCCCTCACCCACGATCAGGTTTGTGGGGATGTTTATCTCCATTTTCACTATTGGGTCTTCATGTATCATTATATCTATTGTTAAGTAACATATCACTTCATAATTTACGTATGGGACAGAGAAAATAAGGTAAGTCGATTTTCCACTCATTTGATGTTATTGTGTTTTCAGAGTGTCTCAGCACCTTCTCTTTCTCATAAAATATTATATAGACACACATTTCTTGAATGTAGTTCTTAGCTTTAAAATGATGTGCTAAGTTAAGCTTTTGCATCCTGAGGTGATTGGGAACGGCTTCAGCCGCAGCAAATGGGAAAAATTGCACACTGCCTTGAGGCAAGTGTTTAAATGCTCCTGTTCCTCCTCTTTGCATCTTTTTACTCTCATTTTCTTCTCTCGTTTCGAATTGAAATAGAGATTTTAAAAAATTATTAAACATTTTAAGTACTTACAAATATAAGCATCTATGGAGGCAGTGTAGCTCTGTAGGTCGAGCGCTGAGTTGCTGACTGGGTGGCGGGGGTTTGATTCCCGGTGAGGTAGGGATTTTACATCACCTCAACATTTAGACTGACTCCCAGGCCTACTCAGCCTGCTGTAAAATGAGTACCATGTTCTATCATGGGGGTCAAACCGACCGGAGCGAGATGCTGATCTCCTCCTAGCTTCATGGGCACCTTCGGGACCTGTTATGGGAGACTTTGACTATAACAGGCATCTGAGCTAAGTTCAACCTAATCTTCATATTTTTCACTTTTTAACTGAATTAGTTCCTTATTGTAATGACAACAATTTGAAAAGGAAGAAAATCTATTAATTATTTCGTGATGTTTAGAAGTAAAGAGCAACAGAAATTCCCGCCTTCATACTGAGGCTCTTCTAAAAAAAAGTTCAAGAGTTAAGATAAAACACGGAAGGAGGCTGTATCCAATCGAATTAAGAATAATAGTTAAAAAGAGGTCGATTATTTCCTATTCTTCCAGTTCTTCACTAGTGGAGAAAATTTGTAGCTTTTCACTTCAATGCCCCAATTTATACATGTGACAATTGAAAAGCGAACCCTGTCAACAACTCTAACCTCCTAGTATCAATAACTATTACTAACACCTCTTCGTAAGTCAAGTTATTGGTAAATCCAGCTAACGCGCCCACCTACTAACAATAGTCTTACAATCCACCTATCGCCCCAGGTAGAAAGGCTTCAATAGCACACTACATTTCCCATTTACAAATACTACAATACTTATGAACTAATACCTATGACTGAATCATGGAATATTTTCGAGAGTTCTAAGGTATTAGATAAATAAATAAAATGTGAAATATTAACTGAAAAAAAACAAACCGGAAAAGTAATACAACAGAATAAATACCACGTTATTTTATTTCATTTTGGTGGGGTAAATCTTATCTTTACAACTATCCTAAATTTAAAATATTGGATTCCTTACTTGAACTTCTGAACTCCTAAAATGTAAAATAAACGTAACGGATTTTGGAGAAAAATTAGTTCTTTCCTATTCACAAATACCTCAATGCAAAAACAACAATATCTCGTCTTTCTAAACTAAAAATACACTAGAACAAGGAGTAAAACTTCAAAAATAATAAACCAAATTAGGCGCGTTTGTCAAGCTTCAAATCTAAAGTAAAAAACGTGAGTTGTGGCGCACACATCCGGACGTTACTCATTATTCTCATCTTTATCCGAAATACTGGTTGATATATGGTGGAAGTACCATCAAAAAAAATCTCATATACTCTTCTTACAACTCGAGACCATTCGTCAACAATTGAAGGAACTTTCTTCAGCGAGACTTTTCCAACAGCTCGACTAATGGAGGGTTGCTTCTAGTTAAATCTGGAATGTATCTATGTTTAGAAAAAACTCTCTCACTAGTGTGTAAGCTAGATACTTCTGTGGGGCAGAATTTTGAGTTTTTCGCTACTTCCAGGTCATTGACGAAGCAACGCGGAATGCGAGAGTGCATGTTCTGTGTACTGCTGATCAGCGTCCTGCTGATCGCTTGCCTGCTCAGTGTGGTCGCCTCCTCGGCCTTCGACTGTAAGTGAAAATGATATGTGGATAATTTGTCTCTTAAATTCAAGGTGATGCCATTTCCGCTGCCATACTCTTTAACTTAATCACAACTACATACGAGGATAGTAGTAGCTAAATGATAAAATGAAATCGGCATCTCGTATGATTCTTTGTTTTCTATTTCGTATATTTTGGATACAGAAAAGGGATTTATAATTGATGAGTATAACAGTAAAAATCTGTATATTATGATAATGATTTATTCCATCCATATAATTACAAAATACATAATAAATAATACTCTTAGGAATAACTGACCACAATTACCAGAAGTAGTGGTCAGTGATTAATTTATATCACCATAAACGAAAAAATATAAGATTTTCATTTGCATTATAGAACAATGATTGATGCAACAGTCAAGACTATATAAAAGATCTTACTTAATCTTACATGAGAATAATTTTCGTAAATTTTCTGGTACTCTCATACTTAAGGTAGTACGTGTGTTATTATAACTAAATCACCATTGGCGTAAATCAACAGATATAAATATATTTTGATTTTAACATAAAAACAGACATCACCGGCCATTTAAATGAAATAATTTGATAACTATTATGATGGAGTACATTACATCTTATGTAGAAAATACGTACTTTCAAGAGCAGACTAAGTTTTAAATCACGAATATATCAGAACTTTAGTTTACTTTGCAGGAAATTTTCAACAGTATTTTACTTCTCTTTTGTTAATATGTCACCAGACTTTCAATAAGATATTTTACTTTTTTCGCGGTGCTACACATGAATACGAAAAAGTTGCGGACGGTCGCTATACATTTACATGCTTTTGTGTATTAAAAAATTGCGAGTAAAATTTTTAAATATTATTAATATTTACTTTTAAGTGAGAGATACAAATTAAATTTTGTTTTTTCTTGATCAAAATAATAATGTTGTTTTGAAAAACAATTAGAAAGATAATAAAGAAACTAATTGTACTTCTCAGTGACTGGCGTGGAGTGCTAGTCCTTCCTTAAGTTGATAAATAAGTTCGCCATTCAGAACAACACACTAAATATTTTCATTCCCTTGCCCCCATTAAAGTAGAAGTATTAAATACTATATAAATAGACATTTGGATATTTCGTTTTACAATCTAAACATTAAAAACTGGATAATATCCGAATTAATTTATAAAATATATTAATAATAGTGGAAATACGAAACATTTCATTACTTCAAATCCCCTCATTAAGATCAGAAATTAAGAGTTTTAATGACCTTAAGACCTTAAAGATGTTGGCGAGTCCTAAAGCCCCAACTTTAAAAAATAAGAAAGTCCAAAAATATTTTCTTAGTGTGCCCCTACAACACAAATTCAACATTTTGTCAAAATATCAAATTTTTATCATTAATATTATTCTGTCTGCATTGATTTATCTGTCAGCCAGGAAAACTCATCAAATATTTATACTCCTTTCCATCCACTTAAAAGTAAAATTAAAAAAAACTCTATATATTTAGATAAGTAATGTAGTAACATTTATGTAGCAAATTCGAGGTTATATCTCGAACTTGAGGTTACTATATAGCAGGCCGTTAACACGAACGACTAAACCCGGGAAACATCACGACCCCTTTGCACCCATTAAAATGTATCGAAAAATTCCTTCTTAGCAGGTCTCGACAAAATAAAAAAAATTCAACTTATTCCCTTCATATCTTTAAATATTTCTGTCTGCGTTAATGAATGAGTCTTGTCAGGAAATCGCCGCCGCTTTCATATAGATATTTCTTCTTATTGTTTTCTCTTTTTCACAGCTAAACCTATGGTTGTTGAGGACGGTATGGGAATAGCACCTAACGACGATGAGCATGCCATTGCGAAGAAGTTAATGTTGATGGATACTTTGAGGCGAGAGAGAGTTCAGCCCAAGGACAAACATCGCAATATGGTGGAGCTCATTGCTCGAGTGGAATCAATGCTCATTCCATTTGAAACTGAGGAGATACAGAATCCCTTGATACCTGAAAGTCCCCAGATCACGATATCGAGAAATCTTCGGCTCCAATTGCAAATGCCAAATGGAGTGGATTCAAGTATTTCGAACCTCGACAGAGGATTGGGGGCAGAATATAGTGATTGGAAAGGAGTGGATGTAACGGGAGAGTTATCCAAGAGAGAGATTAATTCTGAACTTATCGGTGGTATTCAGAATGTGGGCCAAGGAATCTTTGAACTACCTCCACATACAATAGGTGACAACAAGGACAGTAATTTCCAAAATAATATCCGCGTCCTGTTACTTAACGCCAAACGTTCTGATCTGTCCACTAATCTGAGTGAGAACAACTCTTATATAGATCAGCAAGGACGTACTAATGTGAGCGGAGAAATGAATTCTGAAAAAGCTAACCAACTAACTAACCAACTAACTTACCAACCAACTAACTAACTTACCAACTAACTAACTTACCAACCAACTAACTAACTTACCAACCAACTAACTAACTTACCAACCAACTAACTAACTTACCAACCAGCTAACTAACTTACCAACCAACTAACTAACTTACCAACCAACTAACTAACTTACCAACCAACTAACTAACTTACCAACCAACTAACTAACTTACCAACCAACTAACTAACTTACCAACCAACTAACTAACTTACCAACCAACTAACTAACTTACCAACCAACTAACTAACTTACCAACCAACTAACTAACTTACCAACCAACTAACTAACTTACCAACCAACTAACTAACTTACCAACCAACTAACTAACTTACCAACCAACTAACTAACTTACCAACCAACTAACTAACTTACCAACCAACTAACTAACTTACCAACCAACTAACTAACTTACCAACCAACTAACTAACTTACCAACCAACTAACTAACTTACCAACCAACTAACTAACTTACCAACCAACTAACTAACTTACCAACCAACTAACTAACTTACCAACCAACTAACTAACTTACCAACCAACTAACTAACTTACCAACCAACTAACTAACTTACCAACCAACTAACTAACTTACCAACCAACTAACTAACTTACCAACCANCACTAACTTACCAACTACTAACTTACTACTAACTTACTACTTTAATATCTTATTTTTACTACCTCTGCCTTAGGGCCCTTGATCGGAATTGATGGGATGGTCCCTTGCTTGCTTCCGGAGAGTAAATTAGTTTTTTTTCCCTCCACGTGGTCTTACGCATGTCTCTTANTACTAACTTACTATTCTTTAATATCTTATTTTTTAACTCCTTTTTGAATATGCTTTGATTGTATTTCAATTAGATTATCTGGTAATTTATTTAATAATTTTGGTATTACAATTTCTAATTTTCTTCCTCCATATTTATTAAAATCAAAAGGGATCTGAAAATTGTATTTTTGTCTTGTTTCATGCTTATGTTCATGTATTTCTAATATGTTTGTATTAAACGTATTTTTTAATAAAATTCATTCTCATACATATATTTAATATTTAAGATTTTTTCTTCTGAGTATATTTTATTAGTATTAATTAATTTATCTTTACTAAAAATTGCTTTATCCTGAAGTTTTTGTCAGATTTTTATGAGAATTTGATGTGGATCCCCATATGGAGATTCCATATCTTAAAACTGATTCGAGTAATGCGAAATAAATAATTTTAAGTATTTGCCTTGGTGTAATTACTCTTATGCTGTTAATTCTCCACATACTGATTCTTAGTTTCTTTGTTATATACGGATGCTCCTGCCATAAAAAGCTCTTACCTATAATTACACCTAAATATTTAAGATTATTTACTATCTCTATTTTATCTATGCGTTTACAATTTTGGAAATGTTTGTGTATACAGTTTATGTTGTGGAAAATAATTTTTGCATCCGTTCTTTTGGTATGTGAAGTTGTAATATGTATTATTTAGTTTTGCTTTTATTAATTTTAAATCCCTTTTTCATGAGTCCAACTTTGAAATTTATTAAACTCACTTTGCAAAATTTGTGATCTCCTATTTTGGTCTATTTTAAATGAAATTATGTTATCGTATTAGTTCCGATGCAATGATGAAATAATAAAAAGTTGTATCATTCTTAATATTGCAGTCCGTTCTTAAGAAAGCTCTTAATATTGCAATATCGTGATTCCAAGCAATTTTTATTTCAAATCGATAATTTAATGAAATAAAAATATAATTTAATTTTTAAAATGTAAAAAGAATTCAAAAATACAGATAAAATATTGTCATCCGAGAAAAACATATTTTAGGTCTTGTATGTTTATATTATTTTTGGACACTCCGGAAGATAGACGCGAGTTTGTCAGACATGCTGTATTTTATTTCATAATAATCTGTTGGTGAACATGTTTTTTTTCCAGTCACGTTATTTCAAAATCCGTTTACGTTCTCAATATAATAATTGTAAAAACTATTCTATTCTATGATGATATTATTTTTTTTAGCAAACACTATTCTTTGAAATCTTCACTAAGTTTTTTTTGAGAACGATAACTTAAGTCTTGGTATCACCCCCAGCGTAAATGTTGACCTATATTTGACCGCAGCCAAGAAAAATACTGCCTCAAGAAAATTTTCTTTTCCGCGTACTCTTTTACAAAAGAATAATAGGCAAGTGCGATACACATCTCTGTCGTGAAACTTTTCCTACGTAATTCTTGCGCGTGATGGCTCTTCCTTCTTGCTCTCATCCCCCCCCCCCCACCCCCGCTTCTATGACGTCACAGCGCCACTCTAGCGTTGTTCGTCGTCTTCTTCTTCTCCTTCTTCTCTTTCCTGAGCTGCCCGCTACAGACAACGTTGCTAAGGCGACGCGGGGCGCGTCCGCTACGTAAGGCGAGCACTGTAAAAGTTGTATAAAATGTGCCGCCATCTGCGGCAGACATTCTCAAGTGTTTGAAGTTGGAAAAGTTATTACTGTGAGCGCCGCAATTACAAAACTTCGCGCGCGCTGCTCCGCCCCCCCCCTCACGGAAAGAATAAGTCCTTGGGTATATTTTTAATATCTCTCCTCGATCTTTCTTTCTCGTGTTTGCGTTGCTCCATCTTTCTTTCTTTCTCTTTTCTTTGCCCGTGTCCGCGTGAATCTCTTTGCCCATTTACTCCCCACTTCGCGGAAAAAGAATAGTTTTAGTTTGAATAATCCGAACATTAAATTGTCTGCTTATAAATTACAAATTATGGAGCGAAACGACGGAATTCTTGGTGGGTTTTGAGGGGAGGGGTGTCAGAGGGTTGGTTGAAGGGGGAGGAGGAGGAAGATTGGAAACAGGAATGGCGTTGACACGACCAGGAACTTGGAAGAACGGCCTTCCACGACTACAGTTCTTGGAGCGAGACAAAGGGCACAAATGAAGTTGGAAACTTTTGCGGAAACTCGCGAAGTTAAACGCTTTTTATTAATATAATTTTATTAGATAAAGTTCTCTTGAATCCTTTTGCCTTGACAAATAGGAACTCAATGCAGATGACAAAAGGACGGGGAAAGTGGGATGAGGTTTCCCTTTCTCTCCTCGCACTTCGGAAACTTCGACAAAAGCCTTTATTCAGAAGTTGTTGGCAGGATTATGTTATATTTGCGGGATATGTCTCGGATATTCTAGTTGTTTCTTAGAAACAGAATTCTTCCATCTAAAATGATTTATACTAACCAAATGATTTCTCGCTAGTGTGAAAGCAGAGAATAAGAGCGAGATATAATTTTTATTTATCCTCTTTACTACTTCCAATACTTCTGTCCTCAACGAGTGGAAATGAATATAAGCTGTGAGAAGCTTATCTTAACTGTACGAAGTTTGTGAGGTATTTATTCTATTGGATTGTGATTTCATCACGCATTCATAACATCTCCCATTCCCATCCTGGCCCAGGTTTTTCTCCGGTTTTCCTTCGGGTAGAGGTGGAATTTTTTTTATAAAGACTCGCTAGGCTCTTGCCTGGAGACGGCATCAATTTATATAATTATTAGCGAGTTTAGTGTTATTTAATAGTTACGATTTATAAACACTATTTTCCGAATGATTTATAGCTTGATAATAGTACGTACTTGTGAAATGACTTTTCTATGTTTTATTAAATACAATTTTTGTTGGTATTTGTTAATACTATATCACGTACCGAACTACTTTTATTCTAATCCGCCTCTGATTTACGGTTCATTCCTTGACCGGAATAGATGGGATGGTCTTTTGCTTGCTTCCGGAAGGTAAATTAGTTTATTGTCCTCCACGTCGTCATACGCAGTTTGTAACTGCTTTTTTTACAATCAAGTTTATTTATTTAGAATCAACCTTTCACACATCAGTAACTATCGGATCCTTTAGGGTACGTGGGTGGATATTTCCTGTCGATGTGATTCATCTTCTGGACTAACCACTATTTAAGAGATAAAGTATATTATAAAACGACTCAGAGTCTGCAGCGTCACCCAATATGCTTTGATACTTTCTGCATTGTCCAATGAAATTATGACAGTCGAATTTGAAAATAGGATATGATTTACTAAAAAAATTGACGATAGAATTAAAGATCAGTCATAGATGATAATGTGCAAACCCTCCTATAACTCCGAAACCAAAGTTTTTGAACGTTTTATGGGATTAAAAATAGTTATAGAATTGTTGGGAAGGATGACGCAATTCGATGCCATGACACACAATATATGATATGCTTCCGCACTTTTGATGAGCTAAAATAATAACTTTTCGGCGCTTCCCTACAGTACCGTGGCTTCCACATAGTACGATTAGGCTTGCCGATTCTTGAACAATTGCAACTCATGAACTTGTGTCCTCATTCTTGGCAATATATACTTTGTGGGGGGTTTCTCGATTCGGTCGTGGTAGATCTCAACGAGGTATTAACATAACAGTGTAATTGATCATATGAAGACTATGATGGCTGTATTGAAGGGTGTTAACCGCTACACCATCAGTTCGTCTTAAGGGGTTCGAGTCCCGGCTGGTCGCCATTTTCACCTGACCGAAAGTTATCATATTTTTTTGTTTGTTTTATTAATTACAAATGTATTGGTATTCTGTTGATATTATAACAAATAGCTAACTATTTTTATTGTTATCTTAGGAGTGAGCTGAAATGTTAAATCCGCCTGCCTTAGGGCCTTTGATCGGAATTGATGGGATGGTTCCTTGCTTGCTTCCGGAAGATTAAATTAGTGTATAATCCTCTACGTGGTGATATACAGTTTGACCTGCTTTTTTGGTAGTAAATTTCTTTATTTACATATCTATATATTGTAAACCTAAATCATCGCTGTGTGGTGACTGTAGGGACGGATGAAGGGCGCAGTCGGTAGCAAATTAACACTTGCGGCTTGCAGCCTCCGCTTCCCCTCACAAACCCCCTTCCTCGTTTCTCGCCTTCTTCACCCCGAGGCGGCGATCCAATTAAGTGAGCATTCTGCACGCCCATATGCCCTTGGCAGGCGACGATCTCAAGTGGCTGGTGCTCTGACGAAGCGGCCAGAATCTCCGACTGCTGCAACCTCCGCTTCTCTCGTTGCTTCTCTCTATGTACTTCTTTCCAATTATCGCCACACTCGCTGTCTCTCTTTATGCTCAAACGCTTCCCTACGAATCAAACAGATCCAGGGTTGGATGGGGGCACAGACGTTTTGTGGAGAGGGATCCTGGGCTTGTTGACCAAGGGGTCCCCTATAAATAATTTCACTATACCCTAAGAAAAAATTTCTATTAAAACAAAAGAATTTTGATCTTTTTTGTTGTTGTAATATTACTACAATTAATGTCCATTATATAATCAAATTGAATACATAATCATACACAACCATTTACACCCAGACCTTCATAGTTGCGGAAGGCAAACTGGTGGTGTTGTGGTTAGCACCACTGCAATAAATTCAGGAGTCCCAGGTTCGATTCCTGACTCGTCGCCATTTTCCCTCACCGAAAGTTATCACAATCTATACATGTTTGTGTAGTATCTGATTTTTTGTAAACATATTTTGTGTTTACAAAATATATGTTTAAAATCATGTTCAATTTTTCTGTTGTTATATTTCTTTTTATAATTCATTATAAATTGAAGCACTTGATGACGTAAAAACAAAGACGAAAATTTGTAAGTCCTTATCACAAAATATATATTGTTCGTCCATAAAAGTTCGTAAGTCCTTCATTATTTATTTAATTTGTGTAATAGAAATGTTGGTTAACTTACAGAAATTACCATTACACAAATAGTCACGTAAAATTTATGAATATCTAAATTATTTGAATATTTTTTGGGACCCAAAATAACTTGAGGTTCAGAGTCAGTACCCACTAGGATCGTGCTGAAAATTGACAATGTTGGAGGGTGAGCTGACATGCATATACATGAAGGCCTGTTCAGAACTTAATTTTTTCTCGCTGCATACCTCTCATATGACTCATGTGACATGAGCTACAAATTGCGTACCTCTGTTATGACTGGAGATGAAGTAAATTGTCCGTGAGACTCGGTCCGTAATGCTTCATTGTTATGTTGCTTATTTTATGTGGCCTACTCTTCCACATAACCGCATGATTCGGGTGAAGAAAATGGGAAATTGAGATGTAGGATTACCAAACCGACAATGAGTTGGAATGTGTGAGAACCTCACCTCGTTCAGCTCAGCAGATGTATACAAAGCCCAGCAGGTGATCGAATCCATGTACTATTTTTGTTACTTTTATTTTTGTTACATCATCAGTTACCCATTACACACGTTATATTCATTCGTAAGCTATTTCTTTTATGAGTAAGCGTTTGGAAAGGTTACATATTCACCTAATGAAAAGGTAAACAAGAAAGAGGTAACTAGAGTTAAGATTAATTATGTTATGTTAAATGAAAATGGGAGACGGGACCGAGATTCGAACTCGGGACCTTGAGCTCAGCGCGCTCATGCGCTTACCAACTGCGTCACCCCGTTTGCCTCCCGGGCCCATCTTCCATTGCGGTGAGGTTCACCGCAATTTAAGATATTTCTGTGTGTTTGTGAACCAGAATTGGAAGATACGACCCAAATCAAAGTACTTCCTAAGGGAGTCGCCTCATATGTGGAGTGCAGTCTCTACGAGGCCACCTTAGAGATCTTTGAATCTCGCAAGTTGAATTTAAATGGAAGACGGGCCCGGGAGACGAACTGGATGGCGCAGTTGGTAAGCGCATCAGGGTGCTAAGTTCAGGTCCCGAGTTCGAATCTCGGTACCGTCTCCAATTTTCATTTAACATAACATAATTAATTTGTTACCTGGCGGTGAGGTGTTCACCGCAATTGAAGAGATTTCTTTGAACTAGAGTTAAGTTTGTACGAGCAAACCAGATGCTATCTAAGCTCACAACCATTTATGAAACTGTTATATAATTTTATCTATTTTGTTTATATCGAAATTAGTTCCTGTAACAGTGATTCATGAATTAAGGTGTACTATAAACTGTGAGTATCTAATGATACTGGTTAAATTGAAACAGTGCATTCTCTAGTTTGACTTGAGTTCTCAAGTGTCTCATAACCCTCTCAAAGAAAAACAAATTAATGTTCTTTTCTACATTCAATTTGTGACGCATGTGATAAATTTTTTATATCGATTCCATTAGAAATTTCGTGGCGATTTAATTAAAAACTCTCCCACCTGAGACTTTCTCCATGACAGCCCGTGCAATTTCAAGATGGCCTTATTCAAATATAAGTCCCGGAAAGTCCAAGTTTTATTAGATGAGTAGATAAATAATAGTTTATTATTTCATTTAAAAAAGTACTTCGGGATATTAAACATAACAGTCGCTACATCACTCGTGTTACCTTAAATACAAACACAACACCGGAGGGGAGAGTCGAGTGCGACGAGCGTGTGTTCGAAATCTTATCCACACCCTTCCTTTCCCTCCAGGTTTAGCGCTCCCCCTTCTTTTATGAGTATTTTTCCACCGCGTTTCCACCGATCGCGACGTCTCCTCGGTGGAATCCGACTCTTTACAACAACCCTCCCTCCCTCCCACCCTCCATTCACTATTCTTTCAATTGGATTTCTCTCCCACCGCTGCTCTGTATGTCCTTCGTCTTCAAGGACTTCCGAGGAAGGTGGTGGGGCGGGAGCAAACAAGAAGAGGAGATAAAGAACGCACACAAGAATCCTGTGCGAGAACAAGAACGGAACTACAGTTTTCTTTTTCATTTATTTACACAGGTTTCGGTTAATACGAATTTAAAATGTTCAAAAGTCAGTAGAACTCCAATGATCGGGATCATAGGGGCCGAACTCCGTTCAGATAATCAAATATTCGAATAATTGAATTTTCTCCAAGAAAAGGTAATTTTTAAGCTAGTTATAAATAAATAAAAATAAATAAATAATAAAAAATAACCTTTATTTTCAAAAAAGCAGTGACAAACTACGTATGACCACGTGGAGGCTAATAAACTAATTTACTCTCCGGAAGCGAGCAAGGGACCTTCCCATCAATTCAGCTCAAGGGTTCTATGACAGTGGCGGATTTAACATTTCAACATACTCCTAACGATAAAAAGAATACTTCGACATGTGTTATAGTATTAACAAATACCAACAAAAATTGTATTTAATAAACATAGAAAAGCATTTCACAAGTACGTATTATTATCAAGTTATAAATCATTCGGAAAGTATTGTTGATAATTAAATAACACTAAATTCCCTAATAATTATATCAATTGTTGCCGTCTCCAGGCAAGAGTCTAGCGAGTCTCTATAAAAAAAATCCGCCTCTACCCGATGAAAAACCGGAGAAAAACCCGGGCCAGGATGGGTTATTAGTCATTCATAAAATATTTCATACTGTTCAAAAAAGCAATTAAAATTCTAACTCAATATAACAGTTACTAAAAACAATATAACGATATAATAGGTCTATAATAATAGTGATGGTCTAGTGGAGGCGTCTTCACTTCCATGTTCCCGCTGAGCGGTAGAGCGTGGGTTCAAATCCTGCTCGGCCGAATTAGGTGAGGTTTTCAGCTGGAGTTTCCTCACCTACTCGAGACAAATGTCGATTCGGTACCATAAGTTCCCTCGCAACCCAACATCTCTCCTTCCCAATTCCCTTACCTAAGTTCAAGTTGGGTGGATGAGTTGAAGACCTCATGTTCTGAACCTACTTCTGCCAAAAGGCATAAACTAAAATAATAAATAAAATAAAATACAATAGTTATAGTTAGCTCAGTACAATTAATACATAACAATAGTTTCATGTACAGTAATTAGAAATAGGTATTCAACACTTCTTTTTCCCATTGATCAGGATAATTGGCGAGTTCGGGTAATTAGAGCTCTACTGTAGCTGAGTTCCCGCGATTCTACTCGTGTCCATCGATATCGATTTAACCATTTTGTCGTATTCAATTAACAAAACAGTCATGAATCAAATCACGCATGGTAAACAATAATAATAATAACAATAATTTTATTTCCAGCATCACATTTACAAAAGATGATACAGTTTAAACTTCTAGGAATACTGACCAAGTTCTAGGTCAGTAACATGAATAAAATATAATTGTATCGCAACAAAAAATAATAATGAGTCCATTTCACCAGTAAATTTCTTTGCAGTCAACATGCTGCTATCTGTGACGTCTGCTTGGAAATTTACTTCAGTCTATTAAGCTAATTATCAAAACCATTTCTTGAGTAATACACCGACAAAGAGTAACTACAAGACACATTTAAGTTAATTAATTAATTTAAGAATAACTAAGAATAACATTAATTTGTAGTCTGAAAAAACAAACAAACAAAATCTTACTTCTATACAACTTATGTGTGTAAATAGAATACAGATATAAACGTGCTTTCTTTCGTTGATGCAATAATGAGATGACAAATCAAGTCAAATTAATTTATAATTAGTGTACATAATACAACAATTTATTTTAAATGATTATTTATAATATATTAATGTATTTAACTCATTACATGACAAATCTCATATATGTGATCTTCCTCCAGATATAAAGGTCAAGGGCGCTAAATGATCGGGAAAAAACTGTTGATTAATATTTTTGCAGACAGACAGACAGACAGACAGACAGACAGACACTCTTCTAGATATATGGACAGATGTTAAACACTGCTCCTAATTATGTCATTACTATTCCTAATAGTTTAGTTTTCTCGTCGACTACTATTTCTCTTAACTATTTGTAAATGCACTGGAAGGATCGAAATATTTCCCCACACATCAATATCATCATCAGGTACATAGCAATATTTGCTTTATTTTATTTCAATAACGAGGACATAAATTTTGCAAAACATCAAGCATAATATTCTTATCACTGAATCTCGTTGATCTCGTTGTCAGTTTCTTTCTCGTATTAT
The DNA here is from genome assembly GCA_002313205.1 of Laupala kohalensis. Lineage (NCBI taxonomy): Eukaryota > Metazoa > Arthropoda > Insecta > Orthoptera > Trigonidiidae > Laupala > Laupala kohalensis. Next base: position 161,586 of record NNCF01132744.1, read on the forward strand.
TTCTTCTAAGAATGTTTGGAAGAAACTTATTCTACCAACACTGATTGTCTTTGATCCTTTTCTTGTTCTAAACACGCCCCCAATCACAACCAGTGGAGTACTGTACACTCAATGGTCTCTTTTTCTCTCTCAACCTCTTGGAGCATAACGTATCGAATTCTCGTAATGGTCCTTTCCCCCGGGGTAAAGTAACCGGAAATTATACCTTTGGCTAATGTAATTAACCATATATGGCGAACGTCTTTGGTTACTCGCCATTGAAAGAAGGCCTAACGTTTTAAAGCTGCGCGGATTGACGGTCTTCGAAGAGGGGGAGAGACGTGAATCGCGTTTCTTTGGAGGCGTCCTTACGAGAGGCTCCGACGATTGTTCGACTGCGTACCACCCGCCGGAAACTGTGCCGGAGCTCTCGTTAGTAAGGACAACAAACCGCGGAGGAGCTTTTGTCGCGTGTGGCGTACCTCAAGGGTCGAGTTCCTCCTCGCGCGCCATCCCGCGACCGAGGATCAAATGACATCGGCCCCGATGCATTGATTTTGCGATCGTTCTTGTACACAATGTATGAACGCTTGTAGTGCCTTATAGTCGCACGATCAGGGTTCACCGCTGCGGTTTGGAATAAAGGTGTTGTTAAGGAAGGTAGAGAGGTTGGGATGGAATGGGAGGAGTGACTGGGTTGGAGTTTACAGAAGCCGCTTCGGGACGGAGAGACACACATCTGGTTTGCTCCAAAGCCACGCCTTGAGCACGGTCTCCGGAATATGGGCGGTGTTGCCCTATGGAAGAGTGTTTTTGTACTTTCTTCCTTTCAGTAAAAGAATACTCCACTTATTTGTTCTTCGAACTCTTCTGTTGGGGATGATAGTGTTAGTACTTTAGGACGCAATGTGGATGAGTTTGGTTTAAGAAGACACCGTTTAAGAATTAATGGTGCCACTTAACTTGAGTTTAACTGATAACATAGACATTATTGTGTTCTTTAATGTGATTATTGACAAGTAATTCTATAATTGGAATGAATAAAATACAAATATATATTTATCAGACACTTTGGTAGCATCTTCGCCTCCTACCTACATCTTGGAAGAGCTGATTCGATTCTCCCTCTTGTTAGAACAGGGTGAAGTTTTAAGGCAATCACAACTTGGTTCGGTTACTAATGACCCCCGGAAATCGAACCGTGGTTACATGAAAGAGGATGTTTTATTTCTTGAACCTCATTGTAAGGTGTATAACAAATATTTTATCTAATTTTTATTACTTTTGAAAAGTTTTTTTAAATGTAAAGGCGAAGTTAAGTAGAAAAGAGACAAGTATTCGTTCATCCATTGCCTTTTATATTGGTTTTCATGTCAATGCAACTGTGAGATATAATCAACAACTTGTAATTTTAGTTAATTTTATGGGGTACAATGAACCAAGAAATGTTGGTCCACTCCCAAAAATACTTTGAGAAGAGAAATACATATTAAAAAACATTTGTATTAGGTCAAGGACTCTTATATATTAAATTCAAATCATGTAATTGTAGTTTTGTTTGGAGTGAAAACAATACACTAAATGTGCGAATGATTTTTTCTATAATAAAAGATAGACTTGTGATAAATAATTTACCAGATTAAATTCTTGCGATTCGGTCAAATCCTGAAGCCCTGGTGAAGGTAACGTTCGTTACCGAAACGTTGCCAAAGTAATAATAAAATATTTGGTCAATCCGCAAGAAATTTGTCAGGTAATTTCCTATGGCAGATAACATCCTTACAATATTTATTTATATTTATTTATTTACATTAGTGTGTTTTGTGTCGTGTTCCCATCAAAAGACATTACACGACTACATCTGTTTACAGTAAGAAAAAGATCCAATAATCTTCTTTATCTGTTTCACTTCCGGTCTTGTAAATTTCTCATCTTTGTATTTCAGTCTCTGCATCATATTTTCTTTGTGCCCTCTTAAAATTACCCACCCCTGTTTCCACCGGTAGGTGTTCACCCTTGACCAGGGTTTCTAGGACGTGCTTTTTGTATCTAAAACTTCAATCCATTGCAAATCTCTCTTATACTTATAATGTATTGCTTAAATATCTCGTACTATTTTTTCGTTTCTATCGTTTGTTCTTTGTGGTTCACGCATTTGAAGCAACCCTCCAGTGCATTCATTGCACGAGTGACCCGATCGCTAGCTCTCCAAACACTCGTCAGTAGACTGTCTCTAAGTGGGGAGACGTCTTAGACTGCTTGACTTGTGTGAGGCGAATAGTTAATCATGTGCGTTCCACTTATTTCCCTTCTTTGGACTCGAATGAAATTAAAGTTGTTTGACTAACGTTCCTTTGCTTCCGAGGACCAGGACGTGAGACGCTGTAAGACACTTTCTTTTCTTTTCAGAGCTATAGTTTTCTCGAGCTGTGGATCAACTCTCTGTTGAAAATTGAATCATTTCAATTGTATGATTCGTCATTGACACTACCGTTAATTCCGTTTGTTGGTTATTTTCTCCGCGAAGAGATAATTCCAGGTTTTATTCGATTGTCTCCTGGAGGAAAACAAAGAGAAAATAGATGATACCAAACATTTCTCTCTAATTGCTTTTCCTCTTCACTTTTTTATTTACTCGTCGACACCCTACACAAAAAAATTGTGTTTTGAAGCCCATAGTGTTTTTTCTGTTATTATAGATTAGTGTCCAATAATCAATAGAAGAATTGATAAAACTATATAAATGGGAATTCGATCGGTAAACCATACCGTAAATGTATGGATAGGTAGAACATAAATGTAGAAAGAATTCTAAATTCCACGCAGACGACTGGGATTTTACGCATATCCGGTTTTTACAGCACAGTGGCTACCGCTAGCGTCGACATTTTGTTAGGTATAATGTTAATTGACATGTATTTACATAAATAATTAATGACTTAAGACCTTTTACGGACGAGCAGTAAATATTGTTAGTGATAAAAAATACACACGTGAGTTTGAATTTACACGTAGACACAGAAAAGCTATCTGGAATTTACAATACAATAATATAACATGTTAGTGTAGTTTCTGATTTTTTGTAAACATATTTTGTGTTTTTATTTATATTTAACATCATGTCCAATTGTTCTGTTATGTTTTTTGTTGTAATTTGTTACAACTGACGACGACTTCAACATAAAGTCGAAACGTTGTACTGTTCGTCCGTGAAAGGTCGTAAGTTTCTAATTATTTATTTAATTTGATTATGTAATGGACGTTAATTGTAGTAGAATTATTTATATAAACTTAGACTACGATTCCGACGAGACGGTGAGGTTACGATAGAAGGAAATACGATAAGGGAAGAAGAGAAAGGATAAACTAGAGGAACAATAATACCGAGATTAATATGAGCTTGGGAGATACGATGGGAGAGAGAGAGAGAGAGAGAGGGGGTGAACAGTTTACGCGTTCATTCCAGATGTAACATTGCCAAATGAAAACAAAAAAATGGTTTAGACCAAGCAGAAGCGTTGTTACAGGTCACGGAAATTTTGCAAATATTTAAGGAACATACGGAAGGGAGAAGATGGTGCATGTTTTTTTTTTTGTGTGTGTGTGTGTGGTAAGGGAGAGGAAGACATAGAACACTTCCTATGGACTTGCGACATGTATGATGAAGAACAACAAAACTTATACTCTAAGCCAAGGAACTTTACCGAAAATATGGCGACGTAACACAAATCACCAACTTCAACGAATTTAAGTAATATTCGAATAAATTTTAATAGTAATCACAGACGCGACTACTTGCTGTAAAAATTCACGTTAACAACACAGCAAACTTCGATACAACATTCGTTCCACACACTCGACGCAGAAAGAGCAAAATTGCGCAAGTGAATTTAATTGGTGACCGATGTTGGCTATAGATTTGTGCAAAGAATTTCAAATCTCCTGCCAACATAACTCGACGTACAAATATTATTACTCTTATGGACGATGGCGAAGTTAAAGCGTTGGATACACTGTATATTAGCAACATCAAGCCAGTTACACTAGCAATAAATAAATAATGTATAGTCAAGACAGCACTTACAAGTTGCCTACGACCACGTTGAGGACAATAAACTAATGTATTGCTACTACTTTTCTATAAACTAATAAACACAGTGTGTTTCCATTTATGTTTTTTTTTTTACTGAGGTTACATTTTCTCCGATACGTGACTTACACGAGTATACGAATAGTGGGGTTAGAGACAGGGAATACGAAACTTGTGACCGCAACAATGGCTAAATATGGGCAGAGAAGAGATAGAGGAGTATGGAAGAGTATGTAGAGAAGATGTGTATGATAAGAGATGTCATTAAAATGAAGATAATTTTGCACCCACCTCTCCGTGGATAGGACACGCACATTCCATAAAAGTGCACTTCAGAGAGTTTCAAAATACTTTTTTGTATATTGACAACATTAAGAATACAGAAAAAATTGTAAATTGTATTTGTAGATTTATTTTAAATTATGTGCATGAAGAGTGGTCCATAAATTTAATTCCAAAATAAAACATTATAGACCAAGAAATATAGGATTATCGCAAAAATGAAAGTAGGGTAGAATAGGATAAATCACTGTGCATCCTCATTGGTCCAAACGCGAGACATGAAAATGAAGAAAGACAGTTAAAATGTGTTCTCGGAGAACATTTAAAATGTTATTTTAACAGACTCTTAAAAAAATAATTTACCTAATATTTCGGTACCGAAGTATATTATAATTCATAAGTACATAAATAAATTTATTGTCAAAGAAGCAGTTACAAACTGCATATGAATTTTTATTCAGTCACTCCTGTTACCATATGAACATATAATTTACTAATGGGTTCTATACATTTGTGTCGTAGAAAAATTCAAATTTTTCTTTTGTGTAGTTTAGAAATATATATTACACATGTGATCAAAATGATTCGTATTATTGCCGAGCCCCATTAAACCCGAATAAGCGAGTTTCCATTGTACGTTGGAGCAGTTTTCCCTTCCGTGTCATGCAAAGAGGTAGTTGAATAGTCAAGGATAAGAAGAGACGAAGGGTAACTTTGGTATCTCTGACAAGAGCTCTTCAGTCAAGAGTCTGTCTCTCACATCATTCCTCGTTTATGATTCATAAGAGGACTTTTCCATTTGACGCAAAAGTTTGTAGCTCCTCTTTTCAAGTGGATTCATTCAGCCAAACATGTCACGTTTTCTTTCTTTCGTATGTTGGAAAAGATCTGTTGAGGTTTATAGAATAACTGTGTTCAATGTAACACAATTTCAATTTGAATTCAATTTCAGTAGGGCGATTTATTTATAAAAAATATTAATTACGTACAATATGTGGCGAGGATTATTGCCTGTACGCCATTCAAATGCCCCTTAAGCAGAGACATACAATGCACTGGAATTCACTCTCATTGAATGGATAGCTCCAAATTTATTGTTAACTTTGCCAATCTTTGTTTTTGAACTTTAAAAGATTGTAACTTTATATATTTGTGTTGTTATCGTAGTAGTATTTTTTAGCATCATTTAATGGTTTTTTAATATTATTTAATTTAGTTTTAAACTATGTTTTAAGTATAAATTTTATATATATAAATTTATTGTCAAAAAACAGTACAAACTGCGTATGACCACGTAGAGGACAATAAACTAATTTACTCTCCGGAAGCAAGCAAGGGACCATCCCATCAATTCCGATCAAGGGCCCTAAGGCAGAGGCGGATTCAAAAAATTCAGCAAAAATTCCTAGATAAGATAAAAAGTTAGCTGCGAGTTATAATACTAATAGAATGTCAATATGTTTGTAATTTTAAGCAAAAAATTACATGTAAGTTATTATCGAACTATAGATTATTCTGAGTATAGTGCTTAAAAATTGAAATAACACTAAATTCACGATTTATTGTTACAATAGACCCGCCCCTAGACAAAGCCTAGAGAACCTGTATGATAAATCCGCCTCTACCCGAAGGAAAACCGGAGAAAAACCCGGGCCAGGATGGGGCTACAGAATTTAATGTACACAACCGTGCCAAAGTTGTGTACAATAAAACTAAATTAATATGAGCCATAAGACAACACAATCATGCAAGAAAATAGTTTTTGAAATTGTTATAAGTTGTTTCAAAAGTACTACAGCAATGGCGTGATAAAGCACAAGACGAATTTAACTTTTGTTAAAATCAATAAATTCTTTTACAGTGTAGAAGCACTGGTGCAGGAGGTAGTTTTTAACCGCGGATTTGAAGATATTCAATTTCATAATATCTTTTATATTCTTGGGCAGGGAATTATATAGAACGATTCCCGAATGGTATGGTCCNCGGGAAACAAACAGTCAGGACACGCGTATATACAGTTGATATATACAGATTTACAAAAGATACTTAGAGAAGATAAAAAAATTATACAAGTAATATATACAATGCAATATAATCGGAGGAATTGAGGAGGCGGTGTTTGGTCGAACCTGAAGTGTTCCGTCACAGAATACTTGGAGGGTTTTTAACAAATTCAGTCGAAAATCTGAATTTATAACAAACTATCGATATTACGAGACAATTTAACTTACAGAAATCCATAAAATGTTTGTAATTAAAATAGAAATTGAAAAGCGTAAAACACACTATCAATACTGCTTTGAAAATGAATTGTAGAACTTATTTTACGCTTTAACTCCATGCGCTAATACACAATATACGGATAAATAAAGGTAGATTTTTATTTGTTGGAATGTAAGATGGATTATTTTATTCTAAAGCAGCAAATTTCTTAATTGGACGATTAGTTTCAAATCTGTTCCAATGAATTTTCATTGACATGTCATTAATTAAAATCGGTAAAGAACTGTAGAAGTTGTGTTGCAGTATTCCTTGAGAGCCGAGGATACAAGGATCTCCACCCCGCATTTTAGAAAATATTGTTTATAGTAGCTTCTGAAAATGTTTTGTAATTGCGAACCACTTGGAAAGAAGAAATTCAAAACCAATGTTGTAATACTTAAACCGATATCTCGTGTTTTGAAAGGGCAGTCCGTCATCTCCAATGACTCTCGAGAAACTTGCCGAGGCAAATTGAGTGGAATGGTAGGTCGTGGGAAACAGTAGTTTGTTGTGTGTTAAGTGGTGGAGAGGGTTCACTTGGCCTTCTCTGTGTATTGTCTCGCTTTCAAAATGTGTCAGAATTGAGGAGCGCCAATTGACCCTTTCTTTGAAAGCAGGTTAGTGCGATACCAAAGCAAACAGGTCATTCACTGCGTTCCATCTATTGTGAAATCTACTGCACTGCCAACGTCATGAATCGCATTTTAAGCAGATTCGAGTAAATGGACAGAATACCTTTATTTCCTGTGTTCTCAATTTTCTGAATAACCTTTTTTGCCTTATTAAGTGTCCTATTCGGAAACTTAAAACTGTGGTTTAATTTTTGCTCTCGAATGGTATAACTGCGAACTATAAAGCGGAGAATCTTTGGTTTACCTCACTAACTTTCCTATCATCAGCTTATAATGTAGATTTACCGAATATGACGAGATATCTGGACGACCGAGCCAATTCTTCGGATGGAAATGATACACATTTAAATGGACTCATTATTTTTGTGATATCAGACACAACACTGTGTTAACGAAAATGAACGAAATATTTTCTCTTCAGGGATCGTTTTACACCGTCAAAAACATCACGCTTCAATTTCATAAAAAAAAAGATATAGGCTTTTGGAAGAAAAATCCACGTACATAGAAGTGGATTCGCCTACGTTCATAGAGATCTCACGATGGTGCCAGTTTCAGATTACCATTGTTATATATCTGAGTGAATTTAACAATTTCATACGATTGATTAGCAATATTTGTTGAATGATGAATTGATAGCAATGTGTATTTTTTGCATAAGTGCTCTTTTACTGATCTATTGAAAATAAAATTTGTTTATATTCTGTTGATGTTATGAAAATTGCTAACTATTATGTTCTTAAAAGGTTCATGCCAATCATTTTACTTCGGGTCGCAGGAATGTTAAATCGGCCACTGCTTTTGGATACTTAGATCGGAATTGATGGGATGATTGGGATAGTAAATTAGTTTTAAGCCTTCCTCATGGTCATATGCAAATTGTCACAAAGAATAGTTAATTATTTACCTGTATCCAGGGACCGAAAGTGCGCAAATCGTTTGTATACTTGGTGTACCACACAGTTCTCCTCCGTCTCGTACTCGCCGAGGTCGCCGCCGTGGCCTCCGATATATTTTCATGAGCATGAAACTTGAACGTTGCAAGGTGTAGCAAATTTGTAAACAGGAATTCGTGTGAATCTGTTTCTGCTTTTGGTCGTAGGTCTGTCTGGACCCTTCCTTAATGGACGACTGAATGGAAGCTGCGCTTGTCTTCCTTACTCTCATCGCAAGAAGCTATGAAGCGGAAGAGGAAAACATCCGGACTTCGCTTGCTGGGAATTTCCTGCAGGTACTTCATTCATTTTCACTGTTGTGCCCTCGTAGGGTTGAGCGGTTTTGAGTAGTTTCGAATTTTGTTTGTTCATTTCAATTATTGTTTAACATTTTATTGATTTCTTGTCCTTTCCATTTTTAAATCAATCCCTGAAGATTTAGCTACTGACGAGAACAGGTGAACTATTTTTTTAACGGACATAAGTTCCATACTTATATCTAGAGCTTTTTTTTTCTTCCGGTACGCTTGAAATTTCAAATTTATTTTTATTGCTTAAAAGTGTGTCGCTATGTGCTAGCATCGCTTAATGTTTCTGTTAAGGCGTCACGAAGTATCGATAGATATCCTCAGTATCCAGAGGCGAATTAAAAAGGAGCCCCTAGGCAGTAGTAAATATAGTTGAGAGCAGATTTTATGTACATATATTTTAAATATATTACATTTACATAATATAGAAACAAATAGAGAAAGTTAAGATCTTTTTAATTACACGATTAAAATATTATTGCATATATATTATTATAATTTTTCAGTTTTTTTTGTGACCCCAAAATCTTGTGTCTCTAGGCAATTACCTATTTTGCCAATGCCTAAATCGGTCTCTGATATCATAAATATCATTATTTCGGTTCGATAAGACTAGTCTATCGTCCGTAAGTTCTTGTCACTTATGAAATTCCTCGGATGAATTTGGTACAGTATTATATTGGTGTATAGTTTGGATAACATATTACGGTACGGGGTGTTTTCATCTTTAATTAATTTACTTAAACCTGGTACTTAGTAGTTTATATATGATGCCCAAGAATATACCCTGAGAATGTTAAATTTTATATTTTGGAAATGCCGAGTACGTACCAGTTACGATAGAAGAACATGAGGGAGAAAACGCAGACGAAGACGCGGAAGACTTATCATTGGGCAAAGATCCACATTTTTCAGTAATGAGTGTAATAAAATAATAATATGAATTTATTCCTTTACAATGAGCATACTGCATTTGCATTGGAATATATGTTAGCCTCAATGCCAATATACGCGGCTAACTGAAGCAAGAAACTCGTATTTTATCAATAAAGTAAAATACCGGATTCGAGCATAGTTTTTTCGAGAGAGAAAAAGGAAAGGAACACAATTGCACTCGGTGACGTCAGGAATTGATTAAGGAACTAAAAACTACAAAATAACAATAGAATAATTTTTCTTAATAATAAAATAAACTTAAAAATAACTGTAGGTCAAGGAGCAAAAAAATTAACATGTTCAAAATCAAACTTTTGATTTTTAATTTCTCAAAATGCGCATTTTTTAAAAATTAATTCTCGGAATGGTTTATATCCTTGTGAATCACTTGGGAAAATACGAATTTGGAATGAAAATGGGTTCAGTGTTATAACAATAAAAGAAAATAAGTTTTCGTGTCGCGTATCGCGTGCGGAACTTGGATTTTTTACTAAATTCCTGCTATACACCATTATTATGTTAAATATTGTTCTAGTTTGATAATGCAATGTATATATTGCGAGATAAGAGTCTCATTTTTTCCTACTTGATTGACTATATTGTAAACAATTGTAAAGATCATTAAATAAGCTATAAAATGACATCTCTACCAGCTCTCTATCTCAATTAGAAGAGCTTCCAGAACAATTCAAAAGCTTTGTGTAGAACAGTGTTGGAGCGTTTTGTTGGAGCATTGTTGTAATTTCCAAACGAGTGGAAATTTTGCAACAATACTCGGTACTTTTCTTAATCTATATGATAGTTACCTCTCTACAAAATTTTATCAAAATCTGAGATGGTAATGTAAAAAATCTATTAAAACAGTGTTGACGTGGAATGGCCCTTACTTTACTCTAACAACCTTTCATTTTGACGTTTCTTCGCACAACTGTTGAAGAGAGAATCCATGAATGGAAGCAGAGTGTGGAGGGGTGTCTTTAAGTGACGTCCATCTTGCGGTCAGACGCTCTTTTGTACGAGTGTTCTCCCGAGCCTTCGCATCTTGTTACGACTTCCTCTTGAGTGGATGTTCACTGAACTCAGAAAAACGACCCCCCCCCAATTGGCTCAGGATTCCCTTCTCAGTAACGACATGTATAGTCGAATCCAAAAACGAGAAAAAATACACGCGAGTGTACATTTTATTGAAATACTGGTGTAGTTCTAGCCACTTCACTCGCGTCAAGTTCCTTTCTTAAATAATCTTTTTTTGAATTTCGTTTACATATGTTGAAAATGTGATAACTTTTGGTCCGGTAAAGTGGCGACGAGTCGGGAATCGAACCCAGGTGTCCTGCATTGATCGCAGGGGTGATAACCACTACACCACCCTTTCGCCTTCCGCAAACTGTAAACCATTACCACCCAGACCAAAACCCTCTTGTCAGGGTGGAAATATTGTACAGTTGTTGAAGGCAAACGGGTGGTGTAGTGGTAAACATCCCGGCGAGCATATAGAGCCCCGGGTTCGACTCCCGGCTCGTCGCCATTTCACCTGATCTAAAGTTATCACACATCTTCTCCACGTGCAGGGTGCACGGAAGAAATATATGCATATACCTTGAAAATGTTTGTCATATTTAGAAGTGGGATCGTAAAAGAAAGCTGAATGTTTAAGAGGTAACCAAGTTTCCATTGCCAAACAATTGTGTATCATATCACGAATGATAAACGAAAAGAATGAATTAGACCAGTGGTGTAACTATTCAAGTCCCCAGGGCAAAATGAAGCTCGGGACCTCAGAGTGGCCGCAGTATCAGTGTTTTAATACAGTTAAATTTAGAAATATATTTTATGAATTTTTAAAGTAAAGAATGCAACATATTTTTGTAACTTTAGTAATTTAATTTAATATTTATGTACCACATTTTTAATGCAGTAATTGTGCAAAAAAATCCAATGATACATTTATACTTTCATCGTCGTATCTTCGTTTTAATAAATGTTTTACATAACAGATGTAATCTACTTCTAAAATTAGTTGTAACCTTATATTCGATGGATAAAACACTTGATCCATGGAATTTCTCGAGTAATTTTTGACTAGTTTCGAAAGTGACCGTTCTGCAGTCGCAACTGTGACTGACACAGTTGAAATAGCTTGTCGTCCGAAAAACTGGCTGATAGCATAAAATGATCAATCAGGAAAACTTGAGCTTATGAAAAATGTTCGGTTATTACTTTACGTAATATAGGCATAATTAATGATTTTTTAAATAATCAAAATTCTTTCGTTTGAATAATAAATTCTCTTTCAGAAACAGTTAAAAACAATGAAGAAGACTCCCTATTACTTCCAGAAGTAGGGGACCCCATGAGACTGACGGTCCCCGGCAAAGTCCGGGAGTACAGGGTGCTAGTTACGCCAATGAACTAGACGTAGAAACAGGCTGGCCTAGAACGAATGAGAATACGTGCCATTTGTATGTTTTATACGGCTCTTTCGTTTGTCACTGTGATCCATGTACTCAAACGCACAGAGTAATTTACAACGAAGAATTAAGACAGTGTATCGAAATTTGTCCTCACCTTTTTTCGAAAGAATAAAAGAATAAAACGGAAGGAGGTTGCGCTAGCGTTACATAATTATTGGGAAGGGGTAATAGGTATCATTACAGATGCGTCTAGAGGGGTGTCGAAAAATGATGACTTTAGTTTTACGAAATTTACGTACTGTTCCATAGGTAATATAAGGAGGCTCCATAGCGTTGAGGGGGAGGGGGGTATATCATAGCTTTAGACCAATCTCCTTCGCTGTGACTGCCCACCCTCGCCGCCCACACCGTCTGCTAACAATAGAGTCGTCTCAACCTTCGGCAAAGGGTAGTAATTGAGTTGCCTGGTGATGCGCCGCCATCTGAGGAACTAACTGCAGCGTTGATGGAAGGAAGGGAGGATAGAAGCAAGCAGCCCTCGATAGAAGGGCGGGCGGGGTTTGGCTCCTTCTGCTCCTCGCCCTTCGAGACAATGGAGTGTCGTGAGTGGGGAAATAGACTCATTTCCAAAGCAGACGCAGTAGCGCGCGAATAATACAATCTTGAGGCGGGAGGAGAGGACTGGAGCGAGCGAGCGACCTCAATGCTTGCGGCTTCCTCTGCATTCCTCACTTGTCTCTATCAACACCATCTTCCTCCGTCCTCAATTCCCCACTTGCCGCTGCTGTAAAGGCGACGGCGACGGCGGGCGAGGATGGGTTCCGGGGCGCCAGGCATGGCGAGGCGTCTATTGTGAGCAAACATTCACGTTACAGGGACTCAAGAGAGATTTGTCTAAGTTCGTAGGTTATATTGCAGCGTTTCCCATTATGCGGCTTATTCTCTACTAGAATTATGCGTTCTCTTCAGACGAGGATCGTATAATTCCGTGGAACAATTCTTCTTCTTCCGCGACGCTACGGGATGGGTTGTAACAAATGAGAGGAGTTGCTTATTAATACAAGAAGGATTTCTGTCGGTTCATCTCGAGACATAATGAAGAGGTTATCTCTAAATCTTATTTCTAATAGGTTTTTTTAAAAGTATATCGTCATTCTTAACTAATTGTTAGAAATGAGGTTCAAAGGAAAAGTTTCAGCACTTTTGAAGTTACCATTCACTTTATCTATGACCTATTTCTGTTATATTTGTTTTGAAATACAAGTTGAATTGAATTTGTAGTAAGTTCATAAACTGCTTCTCAGGGGACGCTACTCACGGAGTTATGCACTTCGGTGATGTCCATCGAATTATTTGGTTTATTACGTCTGCTAATCGTTGCAGATGTAGTTTACTGCTCTCACAATACGATGGTGTCCACAGATTGGTACACTCACGTAAATTCAGCATTTAGAGTTATTTATGAACCAATGAGAACTCAAACGTATTTTTTTATTACTTTAAGATAAAGACCGTGACTGAAAATGAAATTCAGAATGGAGTCACGTTTTAGCATTTTTCTTTTAAAGATGAGTAAATTTTAGTGCTTGGATGAAGAAATCAACATTTCTTTCTTTTCTTCCCTCGTTATTTTCATATGTACTACTTGTTAAACTTCGCTAATTGCCTCAGGCGGTGCCCTAGTATCTAAATTTAGAGAAGACAAATGCATTATTCGTTACCTGGAACCACTGATAATGACGGAATCTAGAAGTCTTGTGAAAACATATTGGGAGACTGATGTTACCACCAACTTCTCGCTGGTAATATATTATTTCAGTTAACGTCGAAAAGATGTTAACAATGTCATTCATGAGGTCATTCTGAAGTTAACTGCATAAAAATCATTACGCGGGAGAGTGAGTGAACCGATATTGTATAAACCACGCAGCGTAAGTTCCCCTCTCGCCCGGCAGCTACTAGTCAGTCTGCAAATTGTGGCTGGGTCAGCTAATGAGGTGGAATGGTCGCACTTTCTCTGCCCCTTCGACATACGTACTTCAGTGGTCCTAGGGGAAATAGAATAGAAATATTTTTATTCCGTAGATTTTACAATTGTATTACCGGAATTGCTAGCCATCGTATCTAGTAGTGATGACTGGTGCAGAAATGTTATCAATATATCAAACAAGCAACAAAAGTTGTGTTTCGCTGGTTGGCAAATTATATTTTTCTCACAAAAAAAGAGTCGTTTTCACTGATTCGTCACTTGCTTGCTGGGTGGCTCACTGCTGCGTGTAAATTTACAACTACTAAAATTTCCAAGAAATAAAGGACTTGACGAGGAAATACGGAAGACTAGTAGACCCTTCGCTTTGAATGACAATTTTTATTTCAGAATAGCGTTTATTTTGCTCCTCTTTCACCCTCGCACCGCCACTTTTGTCTCGGCAGCCATAGCGCGAGTTATGTTGTGCGGTGTATCATACCGGCACTTCACTTGGCGTTGCGTATTTGTGTATTTGCCAACCACGTATAGATGAGCTATTTGTCTGTATTCGATGAATTTGCTCTACTGTGGCAAATACTCTAACACGCGGACACCCGTATCCGTCATCTTGTCGGATTTTAGTCGCACATCAAAGGACTTAAATAAGGCAAATATTCGCGTAAACCTTCGTCCACATTTGGTTTGCCGTGTTTCGCTCAGTAGAGCGCGCGTGAACGAATTTGTTTTGATATTCGAGTTGTTAACCTATATTTTGACTTTTCTTATTCTAAAATTTATTTAATATGGAGTGGAGCATTTATATGGGCTGGAAAAATGAAACAGTATAGATATTTCTTGAATTATTTCAAATACATCCCGTTCCTCATTTGTATAAGAAAACATTATTGTGTTATTTGCGTGTTCCGACCATGTGAGAATGGCATGTTTGTACTTCAAATATTTAGTCAAATACAGCGAATACGCCACACAAATACCGCAGCGCCAAGTGAAGTGCCAGCAGCGTCACAAGATGCGGAGTGAGTCGCAAGCTATGAATCGATTCGTCAGAAGCCCGTTAGCGGCGAATGCGGGCTACACGTTTAACGAGCGCACGACGAGGACGTGCCTAGAGAGCTGCCGTCAGTCCTCGTGTCCGCTACAAGACGATCGCTCCCTTTTCGAGGACTCCGTCAAGTACTCCTTCGTTTGGAATGATTCCTTTTGCGAGTTGGAGGGATTTCTGTTGAAAGGTGTCGAAGATTGATGGCGATCGCTGCTCTCATCTCAGTCCTTGCCGATAGGGTTGACATTCTGAAGATTTAAAAGGAATACCTTTTAGGGTTCGTGGATTTTAATTTATCTTTTACCCCACATCCATGCAGGGTTCACTGTTCTTTCAAATATTAGGGAATGCGAGTCGATTTCACTTCGATTTCGTAGTGCTATTCTAATTGTTATAAAACACAACAATATGAATAATAATGATGAAAAACCAAGATTTAATTTGTATTAAACAGTTAATCATATAGTATAAATAACATTCAAGAACTTAGTTGGATATCTGTGAGGCGATACTAGTGTTCATTTTTAAGAATAAATGCAAGATGTGGTGTTGTCTACTAGTACAATATTTATTTAGTTGGTACTTTCATCAGAGGAGACCGGGAAAATCCTGCGAGTAAATTGGTTATTCCAGGAGAAGGAACAGAAAGAGTTTTCCCAATTTTCCCGCAGGACTTTCCCAGTCAGTGCTCCACTCCAACTGAACATCTCCTCCCGCCTGTAGTTCTTAAATAGCGTCCCGTCGAACCCTTCGACACATTTGATACTTCACCCCTTGTGGGGTTATATTCAACTTATTTATATTTTTCATTTAGTCGTAACTTTTATATCTTATTCACAGATTCATTCTATATTAATTTGTTGTTGTTTCCAATACACTTAAAAACTTTATTATATTTTAATTATTTTCAATTTCTTTTATAATTTTAACAAATTTCAAAAAATTTCATAATTTTAACAAATTTTAAATTTTCATAAACTTAATAAATTCTCGTACTTGGCATTCTTATACATTGTTTACATTTCGTTTTATTTTAGACCGAAGATGCCAACTAAGCTGACGAATGTACTATATGAATAAATATTTTACTACAAGACAACACATCTTGCATTTATTCTTAAAAGTTCAAGATCTTACTTGACTCGTTTGAAATGCACAAGAGCACGTAAGAACATGGCGGCTGAACGCGACTGTTTCGTGATTTTCGCATCTCAACTCGGAAAATGTGAAATATATTTGTCAGATGTCCGATGACCTTTAGATAAAAGTGATGTAAAAAATACTACAAAGGAAAATTTACTACAAATCAATGTAAACTTCCATCACTTTCGTGATTTAAAAGTAGGCCATTTTTTGAAAATTAATGTTTTCTCCATAAGACGCTATGTACTATACCATAATTTATAACTGCAATTATTTAATTTTAATGGCCGATGAGGTGTGTTTTTCAAGTTGGAATCACAATAAGTAGACGTTACTTTGTTTATTTATGCCTTGTTTAAGATATTTTAGTGATTTAATTCTACCTTCGCTAATACTACCTTAAGCCCATTCCGCAGTAAATTCTCTTTTGTGCCCGGCAAGGAAAAGTTGTTTTAACCTCGAATGTGCACATATGCGATTCTGTTTTAGGAGTGATCTTCTCAATCTTTCCGCAGAGGTTTATAGGCAAAACAATGGGCCGATAGTTTTAAGAGGGTAGGGTGTAGTTTTATCGTGTTAAATATGAAGATCTGAGATCCTCCACGTCTTTCCAAGAATTTAGGAGGTGATACACTTTTTTTCGACTAAAAGCTATTCTGATGGGGGGGGGCAAACGTACCTGCGCTGAGAACAAAAGTAAGGCCTCTCCAGACAACCCAAGACTTTTGCTCGGTAAGTATCTCTTGGACCCTTATAATCCTTTGAGGAGTCTCATGTGTATGCCCCCATCGAGATAGATTAAGGGAAAAATTTCAACACACAATTATTCTTACTTAAACTTGTTAGAAAGTCAGTCGTTGGATAACTTTTGAAGAGAACAGTTGTAAGCACTGTGAAATGGAGTTCATGCGCAGTTCATTTGCAACAATTGTAGGAACCGAATCGGTTTGATCCAGTTTTTAGTTTAAGTTGATAGTGGAAAAAGGTTACAACACAGGTATTGGAAGCTGCTGGATACCGTCATTTGACGGTGAACCATTCACAGAATTTTGTACATCCTGCTCATCTCTTCATTCACACTCAAAAAATTGAAACTACGTGGTCTAAAATCAAGAGAGATTTGAGACGAAGAATTGGCAGCATGTGCACAATCAACATTGAAACTTATTTGATTGAGCACAATTGGAGAAGTTTACATAGATATAATGAAGAATTATTCACAGATTTTATAAATGCTGTAAATTTTTTTTATCCTTTATAATTATTGTAAAGTTATAGATACGTTTTATATGAAACAAAATAATAAAATGTTTCATACTATTGCAAATATATATTACTAATTTATTTACTTCAAATGGTACCGTATGAGTGTAGTCTGTGAATGAATTGTAGGAAAATGATGTCCCTTAAACGATTTCGATGGGGGCATATACCTGAGACTCCTCAAAGGTTTATAAGGGTCCGAGAGATACTTACCGTGGAAAAGTCTGGGGTCATCTGGAAAAGCCTCTCTATTGTCCTCAGTCCAGGTAACTTTGCCCCCATCAAAATTGTTTTTAACCCTTTTCTCAATAATCTCTCAAAGTCCGAAATTTGCGATTTTTCATGTATTTTTAAATATAGACTCTGGTATCTCAGCAGCTAATTAATGTACAGCGCGCGTAACATCGTTCTTTTTGTTATTGGAAGGACTATCTTTTAAAACCACAAAAAACAAAAAAACAAATTCGCTCTTAGCAACAGTTATATCAATTACTATCAGTGGTTTTCTGAGTTTTTGTAATAACTAATTGAAGGTTTGATCATACAATACCTTGTTTTATAGGTTTAACTTGGTCATTCAATGTTTTATAGTAGGATCAATACCTGAGTATTGCTGCCACTACGCCACCGCTGCCTGTATTTCCACGATAGATATACATTTTGAATGTTGGTGCCATTGAATGTGACATCGCAACATAATAACTTGTATATTTTAAAGTGGAGATGTCAAATCCAAAAGTTTGCAGAAAGCCTTTCTTTCGTCTAAATTTGGATCTCACAGCCTAAAATGTTCTCTCAATGTAGTTAGAGAGTTATTCACTATGCTACTGCGGCTGCTTTAGATGGTAAAAGTTTGAACTTCATATGCGTATGTTATTCTTCTATTAACAGAAATAAAACATCATACCCGGAAATGACTCTCAATTAGATCACTTTCTCGCTCCATAATAATGATAAATTTAAATATTTTTTTTTGTCATGAAAGGAGTTACAAACTGTGTATGACCACATGAAGGGCAATAAACTAATTTATTCGCCGGGAGGAAGCAAGGGACCATCCTATCAATTCCGATCAACAGCCCTAAGGCAGAGGCGGATTTAACATTTCAGCACACTCCTAAGAATAATTGTAGTACTGTTATAATATTTACTTAATACCAACAAGTTTGTATTTAATGAAAAACAAAAAAGTTATTTTACTAGTCCTTATTATTGTCAAATTAAAGATTATTCGGAAAGTATTGTTTCTAAATCGCAACTATTAAAATTTAGAGATTAACTATTACAATAGATCGCTGCACCTATGTAGGAACCTAGAGAGCGTGAACATAAAATCCGCCTCTACACGAAGGAAAATCAGGGCCAGAATGGGATTAATTTAATATACGATCATTTAATATAATTCAACTATACAATTCAATATAATAACATAATTCAATAAATTTCACTAAGATTTTTAAAGTCTTCTTGACTGAAATATAAAGAGTTGCTTTTGTGTAACAGTAAAGAATATCACAACTCAAGTCGAGTACCCGCCCATCAGTTTTCCTCCGAGACAAGTGATGATTTGAGACCGCGATCCCCGATTCTTGCTCCTGTTAAGGATGTTAAGGGCTTCTGTGGCTGGGGATCGTCTGCGTCGTCGCACCCGAAAGGGCTCCCTGCTGCTCCCTTGAAACGCGTCTCTTGTGAGGAAAACATTTCAGATACACAAAAGGATAACCTGGGATCATCTTTCGTGCCTTTTCCCTCCTTCCGGCGTTTGCGTAGGATCTCTTCTCGCATCTGGTCAACCTTCGCGTCTTAGAGGAGTCTACTTCCTTACTTCAACGAGGAACCACATCGACATACGTCACAGAAACAAATCTCGAGGTCCGATGGATTAGATGCTACCGTCCTTTCCCGGGATCAAGAAAATAAAAATTCGCATTAAAAAGGAATTTTGTAGAGTTTGAAGCGAGAAAACAATTTGCAACAAATTTCACATTTATGTCTCAGTTCATATGGCTGTGACTACTGAAAACCGTACCCTCGTTCTTCTATCCACCTGCTATTAATAACTAGTATTAATTGCTATTAATAACTAGTATTAATAACTCTAACTATTACTAACAACTCCTACTAACCCCTCCACGTGAGCTAAGTTAGCAAAACCAACTTAGCGACCCACCTACTAACAATAGCCTACCACCCAACTCCTACCTCCTACCGCTTCATGTAGATAAGCATCAATAGCACTAAGCTATTGCAATTTACAAATGCAATATAAAATTTACAAATGCAATTTAGAAAGATAGCTAAACCCGTGTGTAGATATTAAACGAAACTAAACGTATAATAATATGAACGTTTACTTTAATTTACCTGGATAATATGGCAGATGCTACTTGTGCAAAAACGACATCACGAATAGGTTATTATTGCCGATAAGTCTCACATGTATTTTATTCGAATATTGGTATAGAATGAGAACTCCAAAGTGAGAACTCCAAAATATTCGAGGATTTTAGTAGATTATTATTTTGTTTGTTTTGTCCACAGATTCTAACTCTATGATATAAATATGTTTACGGATACGGACAAGATTCCAAAATCTTGTCACCACTTACTATGCGCTGTATAACACAACATACATACTCATTTATCTATAACAATTCATTTTATCATCTTTATGTTTAGGTATGTAGTAATTCAGGAGGGTTTTTAGTGGGTACGGTTGAGTTATTTGGCGAGTCCCACACACAGGGAAGAGACACGTTGGCTCTTTCTATACATATTCAGACAACAAAAAACAAACAAACAAAAAACAGCAGATATAACACCAGATTAAAAATTATACTGTACGAGTACGAAATGTTATTTCTTGCAAAATAAAGAGACTTTAACTTTTTTTTTTGAAGTTGTCTCTAATCAAATATATTTCCTTAGCTACGAAGCCGTTTAAAAGAAATTTTAACGCACCCTCGTGTACAGAACAGCTGCGTGGAGAGAGAATACAAGGTCCACGCGCCCTCTGCTCTTAGTATCATGCTACTCACAAGAGGAGGTGGAGACCTCCTCAGATGCCACGGAAAAGAGACAGAATGCTACTTTCGCATCTTTGGGGCCCTCCTCACCTATACCCAGAGTCAACCGTGGTTTTCCTCTCTATCACTCTATCTTCACATCTCCCTATCTCTTACTGTTGTTCATGTTTCATTTCATTTGGTACTTAAATTTTTGCTATATACGTTCGTTTTCTCTAACACTACTTTTCTTTCCTTAATCGCCCGTTTATTCATCATACTTCATTATTCCGATCAATTTAAGATGTTAAGTCCATCCCTTCATATTTATCTTTCTTCATTTTCATCCTTCTTCATCTTCTTCCTCTTCCTCCTTCCTCTTCTTTCCTTCTTCTTTTTATTCTTCTTCTTCTTTCTCGTACACTGTATTCACCTCATCTTCTACATCTTAAATTAACTTATCGTGAAGTTACCATTTTATTTCATTCCCTGCTCTCCTCCTAATGATTCTCTTTTACCTCCACCACTTTTTCAGTTTTATCCCATTTCCCTCTGAAGTTCATTTCTCTTCATTATCAACTATCTTTTTCCTCTCCTTCTCCCTCATAACGATTCATTCATTTCAGTGTTATTCCTTGAAAACATTACGAAATTTGAGACGTACAATGTGAGTCTGTTATTAATATCTGTTTATATATTATCCTCTGAAAAAGTTTCCTTAATATCATTTCCAGCCACCTTTCCTTTGGCTTTCATCAGGTCTAGTATTTTCAACTTTCCATTGTCTTAAGAATGCTGCAATGACATGTACAGAAATCTTCTCATGTCTTGAGCAATTTATGTAGTGATAACTTTGCGAACGAATATATCTCCATGTAACGAGTCAGTAACAATTTCTTTCAACATGTCACATTCTCTAAGCGCTTTTCACCCAGAAATTCTATAGGTTTTTGAAGAAAACGAAAGTCTGATGATGCTAAGTCAGGGATGAAGTTCGTCAATAGTGAAGCGCCTGGTTTCGCGAATTTCCTCATCATCCCTTTATGTCAACTCTTCATTCACGACACTAGATCGTCCGGATGGTTCTTCATCATGAACATTGGTCCTTCCTTTATTAAGAAACTTGCACCACTTACGCACATAGCGATCATTCATTACATCTTTCCCATAAACGTCCACACGTTGCCGGTGAATTTCAGCAGGACGAATTTCTCTTGCGTTTAAGAAACGAATTATGAATCGCACTTCACAATCGGCGGGATTCATTATCAACATTGCGACAAACAAAGCAGTATTAAGCCACCACCAACACAAGCAGAGACTCGAAACGTACTGTCGAGGTAGAAGGTGACTGGCCGGGGGAGGGACCAACCTGGAACGGACGTCACGTGGCAAGCTACTTACCTACGCCGCTGATGGAATATTAAAGAACAGTTATTTAACAAATTCGTACTCTTATTTTGTTATTGTACTTATTAATTTGTAATGTTATTATCATCTAGTGTCCTTTATCGTCTTCTTTAGCAGTGTGTCTTATTTGCTGCAGACGTTCGCCTTCCTCTATGCTACGAACTTCCTCCTGGAGATGTCCCCACGCGCGCAGACAGCGTCCTCTCAGTGCTTCTGGACGCCTCACAAAGGCGCCCCGGAATCGTCCTCCTTTTCTCTGTTGCAAAAGAATTCCTTCTTTTTTATCCTCCTCTTTTTGCCGTTGTCGAGCCTCTTGACCGGGACGCCCAGGAACATGCGCCGGCAAAGGAGTGGCTGCCATCGGGTCTAACGAGGACAAGTCGTGTAGCGGAGAGCCTTGGCTTCGGAAGATTATTTCTGATCCTATTCCATTGTAATACTGTGTTCGTCGGAGGCGAAACGAAAAAGGAAGACTAACTCACAAATATGTACCGAATAATAAATCTCCATTTTAGTGTTATTTAATAGTTACGATTTGTGAACAATATTTTTCGAACAATCTATAGTTTGCTAACAATACGTACTTCTGTGTTTTATTAAATACAAAATTGTTGGTTTTATGTTAATTTTATAACACGTATCAAACTATTTTTATTCGTATCTTAGGAGTGTGCTGAAATGTTAAATTCGCCTCAGCTTTAGGACCCTTGATCAGAATTGGTGGCATAGTCCCTTGCTTGCTTTCGGAGAGTAAATTACTTTATTATCCTCCACGATGATAAATTTATTATTATTTTTACCGGACGTGACATTTGAGAAATAGCAAAAGATGGTTTATCTGAACTGCAGATCATAATTTATGGAACTGTAAAAAGTATAAATTTCATAGCACATACAATATGTAAAAGGCAAGGTTGTCGGAGTGTAGTGTCTTCAACTAGTGAAGATACTGTTGTTTCGATCGAATTTTTAATATCTTAAAATGTGAGTTAAGAATTTTTAGAGAAGTTAAGTATAAATTATTAGGGAACATTTCAGAAATATTTCTTCGTGTAGTTTTGGGGAAACTCTCACCTAAATTTATTTATACTTTGACGACTGTTATGAGAAAAAATATTCTAATTTTAACCCTTTCCTGATTTATGAGATGTATTTATCTTGAAATAGAAAAAGCACAATTTATAAAATATATTAATAAAAGAGGGCTGATGTATATACAAAATAACTGGTCCCACGGCACTAAGTACAACTGCGAAGCAGGAGAGAATTGTAGTGCTGTATTTGTCCATTAACTTTGTTTAACCTCGCGTGTATTAGGTTTTCTTTGTTTTTTTGGCGAGGTATGACAACTGTGTTACTTCTGTCAACTTACTGTAATGATGAGATCATCCCCTTCTTGCTCAGTATTACCACCGTAAAAGATATTACGGATGTTAATTTAAAAAAAAGTTTATTAACTTAAAAATTAATAATTTAAAGAACAGTTAATTTCGTTAATTAAGGAGTGACGTACGATCGTTTTTCTGCCCAACTATGCTATTTCACAATAATAGTGTATACTGATATATTATAGAGATCGAAACAGCAATAATTTGAAACTGGCAGAGTACTCTTTGAAAGAGTTTGAGTTAACACAATTGTTCTTCTCGTGTGGAACAACGACTTCTGCGAAATACGAACAGAAAAGGTAAACGTTTAGAAGAAACATAACATTGAATAGTAGTTGTTACCTTTGACTAATGCACAATTAATAAGAATATTACTGTCTTCTACGTTTGTTTAAATTATTATCATTTAAGTTGTTTACTCCTCCTTCATAAATTAAATTTAATACAGTTGCAATAAATAATATATTACACGACATTAATAGGAAGGCTCCTACCAAGGACTGAAACGCTGCGTAAAAGAAACTAAGTTATCATAAGAGTCCAATTAAGGCTGTACAATATATTCAATTTCTTTTTATTGTATTATTTGTAAATGTGAAATGTAGCTTAGTGCTATTGAAGCTTATCTACATGGAGCGATAGGAGTTAGGAGTTGGGTGGTAGGTCATTGTTAGTGGGTGGGTCGGTTAGCTGGGTTTACCAACAACTTGGCCCACGTGGAGGGGTTAGTAATAGTTCGTTATTGATAGTAGGGGGAGGTGGACACAAGGAGGAATATTTGCTTTACAGTAGACAGTGGGAACTGAGACTATATGAACCGGGACATTGATGTAAAAAGCTACAACTTTTTCTGGTCCCACCGGGAGTTGAACCCAGGATGACTTGATGAGCTAGGACGTTACCACCTGCGCAACGGAGGTTCCTATATTGTTATTCCAGATTTAAAAAATGGAGCGTAAATAGGAGAGTTTCTACTGCTACGTTATTATAATAACTGCCGAGCGAAGTAGTGAAATACCCATCATTCCTCATTGATAATTTTGTAAAAATATTTTCAATGATTTAATACTTCTTTATCTCGAGAGCAATATAGAAGAGTCTAGCATAAACAAAACCCATTTGAAGATGAAGCAGATATCATTCTTTTCGTGTTTGTCATTGTGAGTGAATACAGAAGACACCTCCGCACTTGTGAATATATTCTTCCACTCGCTGCATTCGTTGCTTCTTCCCCATCTCTCTTCCCACGTCCTCAGACTGCGTCCTCAATTAGAGCAGGAGGAGGACGTATTCGTCTTGGAGGAGCGGGGGTGCAGTGTGGGAAGAAGAGCGAGACGTCTTGCATGATACGGGTCTGCCGAGTGTTGTTGATATAAAGGTTTTTCTGGGAGGATAAATAACGGGTTGAAAGGGAAGGGAAACGGTTGGAGGTTTGGAGGCACAATAACGTTCGAGGGACGGGACTCGCGATGCGAAACGGTAGAAGAGAACACAAGATAGTTTTACGAATGATGGCAGATACGCCTGGGAATCCTGGAGTGAAGAGAGTGAAGTATTTCGAGATACAAAACTAAAATGAAGTCAAGTGTTCTGACGGTAAATAAAACTATTCGTTCATCCGGACTTTATCGGACCAGTTGTGGTCCGGATAATTCAAAATCCTATAACTTCGCTTTAACTATTTTAAATAATAAAGATTGGTGAAACCACAAAATATTTTCAATTTATTTATCCACTTCTCACTGATAACGTTTTCACAAAATACTAATGCATTTGAAACTTTTCGTAATCTTTAAAAGGAAAATTGTAAATAAAAAATATATTTTGGTAAAACTGTTCGGGACCCGGATAAATGATGATCTAGTGTCATTGGAAGGAGTAGGGTATCATTTCCAATCGCGTGTATGTGTTTCTCAACACACATTACATTTTCTCATTTTATTTCTATCGGACCTGCTTCATAATGTTCTAACTTTCAGATTTAGCTGTTGTGAAAATATAGTTCCTAATGAAGATATAGATATATTTATTTGAGACGTACGTGGCTTCGTCTCTTTCCAGCAATGCCGAAGGAACAAGGAAAAGAAAGTGCATGGTTTGCTGCGGTGGACCAATCGGGGAACGGGGTGGGGTGGGGTGGGTCTCTTATACACATCTAGATGTGTATAAGAGACAGGTATTACCACCGTAAAAGATATTACGGATGTTAATTTAAAAAAAAGTTTATTAACTTAAAAATTAATAATTTAAAGAACAGTTAATTTCGTTAATTAAGGAGTGACGTACGATCGTTTTTCTGCCCAACTATGCTATTTCACAATAATAGTGTATACTGATATATTATAGAGATCGAAACAGCAATAATTTGAAACTGGCAGAGTACTCTTTGAAAGAGTTTGAGTTAACACAATTGTTCTTCTCGTGTGGAACAACGACTTCTGCGAAATACGAACAGAAAAGGTAAACGTTTAGAAGAAACATAACATTGNTTCTAAAAGGTTTGAGATATATTGAAAACACAATTTAATAGAATTCTCTTTTCCTGATCAATTCAAATGGAAAAGTGTCATCGTGCATCTCCATGCTTTTGACAGATCGCTCCCATCTGTCATTTTCCATGGAGGCTACAAGAGCGCGTAGAGCAGCTTCCAGCGTGACAACATTCTCCTCCCCCCAAACGACGGACGTCTCTTGCTATTGAGAATCCTCTGGTCGCGTTCTCAAGAGGCCTCGTGGCTCTTTCCACTTCCTTAAGCGCGTTTTCAACTTGTCTTCAGTTCCAGACAAGGAACGGGAAATGACCGTCCTTTGCTCAATATTCTCCATCTGTTTCTCGTCCCTTCTTTCATATCGTCTTCGTCTTGTCGCTACAATTCCATCTGCCATTAGCCTTTGTAGCTTCCAATTAAATAAATAGTTAAAAACTTACGACCTAATTTTAAACGAATAATATTTTTTATTTTTATTTGTTAAGAACTCTCAACGTTTTGGCGTGAATTTACACCTTCGTCAGGTGAGCAAGTAATAACAAATTTTAACAGTAAGCAAAACAACAGGACAAATGAACATGATATAAACACAAAATATGTTTACAAAAAAGCAGAAACACAGACGTTATAATATTGTATTGTATAAACCAGATAGTTTTTCAGTGTCTGTGTGTAAATACAAACTCCCGTGTGTATTTTTTATAAATATCATTTCTGATATACAACATTCGTAATAATTAACTTTTGTCCAAAATTATTTTTCCAATCCATCAAGTGATCATTATTAATTCAATGTGAGGTAACTACACATTGTTCTACTGATTTTAAATTTCTTTTGTGTTCCTAGATTCTAGTTGTTAACCCTCTTTTCTTGTAGTTTCTACTTCACCAGGTATTTTAGATGCAATTATTAATGTGAAGTTACCTGTACATGGTTTTTGAACTTTTCTAGTGCAATATCTCGTACTTTGGCGCTTAGCATGTATCTAATTATCTTTCTTAAGGACTGGGGCATAGTTTAATACAGGTAAAATGAAATATAAATAGTCACGATTTTTCGTATGCGTCAAGACCCACGAGAAATCACTCGGCTTTAACATCATATACTATTTCACTCAATTTTGAATTTCTAAAACTCGAAAGAGGAAAAACAGTACGTGTAAGAAATGTACTATTGAGCTGTGCCAAAATTGAGCTCTATTCCGAAAGAAACCAAATTTGCGAATTGATCTATTGTTTTACGGATGCGTTGTCCAGAAACAAAAAAAAAATGTTGACTGCATATGATATATTGAACATCGCGATGAACCTTGAGAAAGAATTCTCCTTATGCGAAAGAAAAGTGTGAGATACCACTTGAATTTACTTCATTTTTTATAATGCGAAGTATCGTATTTGCACAATAGAAGAAAAATTAGCTCAACCCAGATATCACATTTGTGGAAAAATATGAACTGAACTTCATTATTAAGATGAAATTGAATTGATGAGTTTGATGATACCAAAAGTATCTGTTCATCAATTGCCAATAAGAATTCACCGACGAAGACGCTGGTTTAGTGGTAGCGTCTTCGCTGCCACGATCAGTCCTGTATTAGATGCTGTTGTATCAAAAGATATACCGATGATATTGTCACTTAGCCCAAATCGGACCACTTCCCGAATAAGTACTTCAGCCATCTACTCACCAGTGCCTTTCAGGGCAACCGGTACGCCAAGGAAATGCTCAAAATCTGTCTAGAAGTCACTAGAACTGCAACTCCAAAGTTTTGACACTCCATGGGCAACTGAGGGCTACCGTTTACTATTCTTAGCGTGTTAACTTAGCAGTTAAATTGAAGTACTTTAGAGTTACTTAATGTAGCATTAGGGCTAGGGTATCTTTCATTTTCCTACCTCGCCCCAGGGGACTAACATCTGGTAAGTACGTGTTTGGCGAACACGGGGTCCCGATCTGAGTTTGGCATTTCTTTCACTTACTTGTGCGAGGCTCCTTTCTTTCTCTTTCCTGACCTCCCTTGGTCACCTCTTGTTCTTTTCGGTCCCGACTCTATTAAGGCTAGGGTATCTTTCATTTTCCTCATTCCTCTCATTTTTTGTCATACCCCTCATTTTTTGTCCCCCCTCATGTTATGTGGCCCCCTCATTTTAGCCCCCCCCCC
>NNCF01132744.1:189341-220559 GCA_002313205.1 Laupala kohalensis
CGAGTCCCACACGCGGGGAGAGTCATGTTGGCTCTCCTTAGTGCGTAACTGCATTTTCCCTACATGTACAAGTTTTTAGGGCTCCAATGACCTTTGATGTCGACATGAGCCGTAAAGCCCCACAAAAAAAAAAAAACTTAACGTAGCAGTTAAGCTGAAAGTCCTGAGTTAGAATCTCGCTCCCGTTCAAACAAAAAATAATTTTCATTCAACATAACATAATAAGTATCCAATAGTTGATTGGGATAGATGCAGATTTTTCGTGTCTCCTATCCATACATGTCCTTTGTGAATGCGTGGAGGCGTGGGGGGGGGGAAGGAGATTTTTATTCGAATGGAAAGGAAGCAGCTGAATCGCTTGCACTTGTCTTCTTCGACACAAAAGACGATCGCTTGCTCTGAAACGTGTCTCCACTCGAGTTGAGCATCGCTTCGTTGTAATGAGACGACACGAGAGCCAATGAGCGCTCTCCGTGAGGGAATGGTACGGATGGATTCGATTCATAAGAATATCCAGCGTTGTCATTCACAAACGAATGAGAAGAAGGGAGCCTAAGAAAGACAGGAGCAGTTATACTCCGAGTCATATTTCTTTGCTTCGAGAAAATTTATCTTATGAAAACCAAACGTGAACGGAAACGCACTGTTTATTAGTTTACTACTTTCTTGTCCTCAACGTGGTCATAGGGAGTTTGTGGCAGCTCTCTTGACAATAAATCATTATTAATTTTTTCCAGTCTAACTGCTTTGATATTGGTAGAGACCTTGTACTCAATGCAGCCAACGCTTTTACTTCGCCATAGTCCATAAGAGTATTTGCACCTCGCGTTGTGTTGGCAGGACATTCGAACAACATATCAATACTAAAGTATTACTAAGCACGTCAAGTAGTCACCGGAAATTAATTCAAACATATTTCTATAACGGCATCCAAACAATTTATATTGTGCTTTCAAAACGATCCGGGAAACAATACATGTATTACGAACGCGTCTTGCGGGAATATATAATATCTAGCAAAGATACCTGGCGTTGCACGGGATTTCACAAAAAAAACTTGATAATTACTGGACATTCTGGTATTAAAACACCTATCAACAGTCTGGAATTTAGAACTAATTATACCAAGCGTTACTCAGGGTTCTTAAATTATATTCTAAATTAATCTGTTAGGTCCATATTTCTCTACTTTCGTAATAATCAATTTTCACTATTGTTTATTTCAAAAACTAAACACCACGAAGAAAACCCTACAAAAATACTTTTAGGGTTTTCCGTATTGTACGCTTATATCAACGTAATTACGAATTATTTCAAAATACAGACAGAAGGAAAATACAATTTACACAGATCGCTTAATGAAAGGAAAAGCATTGTTAAGCTTCTTTAGTTCCCATAGGAACGGTGGGGACTGCTCGTTTCAATGAGTACACGAATAACAAAGATTTCCACATCGATCGAACCTCTTCGCAACAATGAATAAAACTTTGAGTGAAACGCAACAATGATTTCTTATAAGAAACTTTCGAACGATAAACACGAAAACGTGAAAACGATTCTACCCCCTACACCCCTTATAGAGTAAAATATCGAAAATTCAAAAATCCCGTTTCTAGATATTTAAATTAGCAATGTTGAGGTATAAAAATGAAGTTGATATCTCAAGCGGTTCGTGAGATATACCGAAAAGAAAACGATAATGAAAATTAAAAAGTAATGAAAATGGGGGAAGGGGGTTGGTTTTTCGAAATCTCAAGAACACAGTACTCTTCCCAGATTTTTGAAGCTCAAGTGTGCAAATTTTCATCATGCTCCGATTAAAACTGTAGGTTTTACACGCACATCGCCAGGTGGTACTAGCTTAGGTAGAATTGAATCACTAAAATATCTGAAATCGGCAGAAATAAACAGAGTAACATTTACTTCTTGCGATTTAAACTTGAAAAACAAATCTCACTGGCCGTTTAAATGAAATAACTGCAATTATAATTGATGGTGAAATAAATTGCGTCTTATGGAGAAAACAGTTATTTATAAAAGAAGACCAACTTTTAAACCACGAAATTGATGGAAGTTTTCTTTGATTTGTACTAAATTTTCCGTAGTATTTTTACATCACTATTATCTATAGGTCACCGGACATTACAGAAAGAGATGCTATGCATTATCACGAAACCATTGCACTTGACCTCCATATTTGTACGTGCTCTTATGCATTTCAAACGAGTCAAGCGAGTTCTTGAATACAATTTGTACTGAATTATTAACTAATAGATTCTAATTAAATCAAGTATAATCTTCGTTACTATTAATATTGTGGTGTTTTAAAACAAATTAGAATAATATTGAAGCAAACAATTATACATCTCAGTGATTTGACTAACTGGGAATGCTGATCGCAGCTTAAATACATTACAAATTTTCTCGAGCCAAGAACTGATGTTTTATGTCCTGAACTGACATTAAGGTTGATAAATATCGAGACTTATAACCGGATCAGTAAAAATGAAAACCATATTATTTCCGCTAAGAAGAATTATGGGGCAATAAAGTGTAAGCATTTCTTACACTGCGTGCAATTTTAAACCCGTTTACTACTCATTCAAGTCCACTTAATTTTTCTCTACGACGCAACTTGACTTAGATTGTTCTTAAATGTGGATCGCAACCCTTCTGTTTTAGGTCTCAACTCTTTTAAAAGTATTGACAATATGACGAGAAAACCATTTTGTATGTTAATTTAATGTTGAGGATATTAAAGAGTACTGTCCTTATACTGAAGTTGATAAAAGTGGATAATGAAATGCTTTTGAGTTTCATATTTATTATATCGTGCTTCTAATTACCGTTGGAAATTGCTGATGCTCAAAAATTACCGGAGTAGTCGCTGTCAGTGCTTCACCATTTATAATTTACCGAATTAATGTATTTTTAATGAGTTTATTTGACGTATAAAAACAATTAAGGAAACAAATTTGTACGTCTTCATTTCCGAGAGAAACCCTAATGATACTCAAAATTCCAAACTAAGATTCTCTAAATTTCAAACTAAGTAAAAAGTTCTGTGCTAATTCATGCCAATGTTGTTAATCGATATGTTTCCCACTGCGTGTACTTGACAAATGTTTCTTTCAATTTTCAACGACATGACGATGGACCACTCAACTCCTAATACTCAAACATTTCAGAATACAAAAACTGAATACTTGCCTCGCTTAATTTTGAAGTACCAAATTTGTTATACAGATATTTAACTATTACAAAACTATATTTGATTTTTTTAAAATCACTTTACTGAATTTACTAAACATTTAGTGAGTTTTATGAAAATTTAACTTGTATATATATATATGTCTTCAATTGTACTTTAACCATTTAAATGTAACATTTTAAGATAATTTAATGTTTTATGTTAACGTTTCATTTCTTTACCGATTGACTCCTCAAAATCTGCGCTTGGATTTTCATGGAAGCGGTGTTTCTATTAAATTAAAAACTTTGGGTTAATTTTCACTTATAGTCTTTCGTTCTGTAAAAAATTGAAGCGCCATCGGTTAGGCATAAATCCCCTGTTCCATAAGGTTTAGATTAAATCAACCTAAAAAGACTGGGAAGTTAGTCTGTATCTATTTCATCATAACAGATATCCGGATGTTTAGGAAATGAGAAAGAAGAAAGTTTTATTTCTTCTTACACCCTTAAAACGATAGAAGGACATGCTGTATATACATACTATTGCAAAGAAATTGAAGAGTGTGAATGATAATAAGCAACGTGATCCAAGTAATGGTTTATTAACTAAAAACATATTTTTGAAACATCCAAAAGCAACAAAAAAGGGAAACATGAAAAAAAAAGAAACGCAAAACAAAACAAAGACAGGTAAACAATTAGCACTCGTTGTCCCTAATGTACTCCTTCAACGTCATGCATCTCAAGCTATCCTCAGGGAATATCTCCAGATGTGCTGTAGTCCCTTCGTTGAAGCTGATCGATATTAAACCATCGATGACCAGAGACCCGTCCAGACACTTCGACGTCACATCGATACGTTGAGCCACTCCACGCGGAGGGATATCTTTCGGATCGGGCCACACATCCGCGAAGATGATATCTCTCACGGTGTAATGCATCTGGTGACTGCTCACCGGATAGACGAGGGAAGAGTTGTACTTGGAGGCCACCTCGTAAGCGACGGCTGTGTCCGCGGTGTCTGTTTTGACGATTCCGTCCTCCGTCATTATATTGATGATCTCGTGGACCGTGTGGTCTGTGATCCGGTTCATGCTCAAATGCCAGGAAGTAGATCCTGTTCCGGTGGACACGCAGAGTCCTGAGGATTTGACTCTCCAAGGGGTTTTGCTGTCGTTGATTTGGACGACGAAATGGGATACTCTCGCGCTTAATTTTTCGGCCATGAACGCTTCGTTGAGGGCTAAAATCGGTGTTTGGTAGCGTGGTCGTTCGGACTCCTTCTTTGTGTCCGAGTAGAGTGTCATTTCTTCGGCGCTACTACAGTCGAAGAAAGCGATTGGAGAGTTTTCCTCGGCGGTGATTCCAGATCCTCTTAAGCGATTCGCGTTGCCACTCAAAGACACACGAATCCTGCTACGATACATCCAGTTGAAATCCCCAGTCTTCAACCGCTTCACCACCGCGTCGAAGTTCTTGGAGCACGAGTCCGGTAAACACAAACGCCCTTCCGATCGCACCGGATCCGTGTTGATGCCGACCACCAGCGTGGACGTGTCGCGAATCCGACTCGCCGCCAACAGGAACGTTCCGTCACCACCCACACCTGTCTCTTATACACATCTNCCAACTGACGAACTCGTCCGAATAACTGAAGCGATCGGCGACTCGCGTCTCGATCCCGTGGTTCACCAACACGTTCTTGAAGTGCTGCTCTATATTCTTGTGCATGGTGTGGTGCTTGAGCAGCGATTCGTAGTCGGTGCCGTTGTTGCGAAGGAATTCCTCCAGCTCTTTCTCGTTGAGGGTGTCATGGCGCGAACGATAATATTCCAGTCGCGTGAACTTGGTGAGCACCACGGCGCGATCCAACTTGCAACTTAATGAACAATCTTTAACCGCGAGGCAGGACTCTCTGTAGCAGCTTTCTTTTCCAACTTTACGCATGACTCTGTACAACGTTTGGAAATAAAGCATATTTCCTTTATTTTGTTTTCGCTTTTCCTTTGTGTTTTGTCTTGGTTTCCAAGAACTCTACAATCCACTGCCTGCTTAATCATAATACGTATAATTTTATGTAAACGATCCTTCCGTATCACCTTTTCAACACGAACCGAATTTCGGGGATGTGTGGTGGAGAGTATAGTACCTCAAAGAATGAACAAGATAGCAGTATCGTCGTTCCTGTTCATTGTGTGACCATTACATCAACCCACACTAAAAACTAAACCCACGGATCGTAATATTTAAAGTGAAAATGATAAAAACATATCTAAGATTCAATAAATACTTGGGTTCAATAAATGCAATTAATTTATAAAGGAATTTAATGTGAACTTGTTTCTTTAAATAAGATGCGGTGTTAAAAAATTAAATCGTGATTGATAATATTTTTTTAAAATACTTTTGGCGAGGTTCGGGTCATGAAGCCTGCCGTTACACTTGGGAGAGGGAATTGGGAAGGAGAGATGTTGGGTTGTACGGAAACTTATGGTTCTGAGCCTACATTGGTGTGGAGTAGGTGAGGGAAACCCCAGATGAAAACCTCACCTAATTCGACCGAACAGGATTTGAATCCATTGTGACGAGGAAGCGAAGACACCACCACTCGATCGCCGTATCTTTATTTTAGACATCATCAGCTCTTATTTGATGAACAAAGTGAAAGAGAATGAGTGAGTCATTTATTGCAGAGTATTTTATCATCGTTCATCTCGAATCAATTTTTCGTAGGAAATCGTTTTTATGTACGGGCAAAGTCGTCCGCAGGTGTCATTATTATTTCTTTGTGTCGATTAGAAAGGCTGCTACAATGTTGGCCACCCTCATTTCTTAAACTCTTGACACTTTGCATAATAGCATCAGACTTAAGTTGCGATGCGATCTATATTTAATAACGATTCTTTCGCTCCGAGGCTTTCTTTTCTCTCTGAGATGGGCAATAAATAAGAAATTATTGAGGCCCTGCCATGACCTTCTGCTCCAGTATCTTCGAAACAGAAGAAAGATTCTTTCTTTTATTGCCTACGTGATTTTTGAATTTACAACACAAGACTACAGGAGGGTCTTGGTGTGTATAATTTATCAATAACAGTTTTTTATTTCTCTGAGTTCCCCATCCAGTTTAATTTGTAATGGCCAAAATTACACAACTAAAATTAATTTACTTGCAATGTTATTATTAAAATATTTGAGATTAGTTCATAATATATGTGTAAACGTAATTAATTTTGATTAATTATTTTGCATCAGCAACTATGTAAGATTCTCGCTCACAAGGTAGCGTAATTCATTGTGATTAAGAGAGGGTAGAGCCCTGAGCTACTGTTTGGACGGCGCGGGTTTAATTTTGAACATTGTAATTTTATTGACTACACCTATTTTAAATGAGATGTATTCATTTATTTAAAGCTTTAAAGAATTGCATTCTATCTTGTATTTAACAAAGAAAGTGGAAGAAAATTTAAGAAATAATTTTGTCAATAGCTTTTATTGAATATTCAATGTCCACAATTTTGGAAGACGTTTAACTGAGCCGCGTAAAGAAATTATTTAATTTCCATAAAAACTGCACATATGTGATAAATCTGTTATAAAAACATTTGGATTACTCTCTTACTTTTCATTTACATATATTACGAACGTGGTTTAAATTTGTTTCCAATCTCCCGGTATTTATTAGATTCATTGAGAGATGTAAATTAATAATACGATGTGAAAAACAATCTCCATCTTTATTTTGACACCTTACAAATAAGTTATAGCTGTGTATAACTTTAGTAAGAAGCAGAAAGTGCTGAGGAGTGGTTTTTGTTCGTTCGCCGTCGTTCGCGAACGGGTCTCGCGAACCGCCCAAATCGTGTGCGCGCAACTCTTAATCCGTGGACGGGTGGCGCTCCGCTCCACGAAATAACCGCATAAATCCCGCGGATGGGCTTCCGTAATGGCCTTCTCGATACGGTTTTAAAAGCGCCTTCTCTTTTTTTTTTCGGTTCGTACAATAAAAAAATGAATTGGAGAACACGTAGCGGATGTTGGCGTCTGGGAGGGCTATAAAACGCAGAAGACAAACATGTACAGCAGACATCGCAAGCGCTTCCCGAGAGAAAAGTGGTGGGGTTGACGAAGGGGTTGCGGAGGGTGTGTAGGGGGGATGGTGCAGTCGCACAACGAATTGTCCGAAGGGGTAAAAAGAAGGCTTTGAGAGGGTGAAGAAGTCGCATTTGAGAAATAGCTGACGTCAGGAAAAGTTCTTTCCTTCGGCGATGATTCAATACTTTTGCGGGTGAAATACGACTTTGGATATCCGAATTAATTTCATTATTCAAATATAACTTTTGAATTTACAACATATTTTTGCACGTGTTTTTTAAGTTAAGTGTGCTTTGAGTAATTTTAAAAATTAAGAGTGTGGATTAGCATTTGCCATGTTTTTGGGGTTCAACCCGATTTCACCAACCTTCGTCAAATAGTGGACAGCTCACCTGCAGCCATTCAGGAGGTGCCGGGTTCGAGTCTCGATCCGTCAAAATATTCACCAGACCGTTGCGACATTTAGATTCCTTCGGTGTTTATAACATACGCTTCATGAATTTAAAGATATTAGGATATTTGTGTGTTAATGATGGCATTGCCTTGGGGTTGTTCATAAATGGCGACACGTAGAAATTACAATTTTTAACATCCCACTCGGATATTGCCGAGTCCTGAAACCCCAATTTTAAAAAACACCATCCCATTCTCCACCAAAACGCACTTGCAAGGATACCGCAACTGCCCCCTTCCCCGAAAAAATACGTGACGCTATCTTCGTCCTGTGTTGTTTTTCGGAAGTGGAGATAAATGTTAATACATAGACCTCGTTGCTCATTTCTCTGTGCTCTCACTGCGCGTTTGAGTGACTAACTTCGAGGTTACGAAGTAAAACATAAACTGTGAAACTTTTCCTAACGTAACATCATGACGAACAGTCCGGTACCTCATCGTAACCAACAATATCCCCTCACCCACCAGGGTGAGTTACGTAATTTATGAACCGCTTCCATGGGGATCTATCCCTGGGATTCGCGGCGAGGACACAAATTCTCTGTGAAAACTTTTGTTTTAGATCCTTTTTTCTCGCGTCACCAAAGATAAGGTACTATTACAATTATTTTTTTCCTAAGTTTGGAATAATTATAATTTTTACATAAAAATCGTACGTTTTTGACACAGGGCATGTAGTATGATTATACTGCATGTAAAAGATCCCTTGAACATCATTTGATGCTCTCGGCAAAATTAATTCTCGACGAAAAATGCACTCACATAGAGTTCCAGCTTCCACTACCAGATGGCAGCGGTAGACGGAACGTCTAAAGTGCGAATGTGGCTCAAGCCAAAGGGTCGCAACCAAAGAAAAATGGGCCAAATTTATGGGAGCCGAGACCCATATGCTATTATAATAATTATTAAATTATTATTATTAATTTAATTGCAATTTCTTGGTATTAGGTCACATTTAAAAATATTAAAATTCTCTTCGAACACACAGACTAGTGTCTATCTACGTCTGCTAAGTGAGTAAAATGTAATCGTACGTATTTACGTAGTTCTTTACATTTTTGTGATTTTAAAATACAAACTCTATTCGAATTGTGATACGTTCCTTGTTTTGTCTCCAAGGTGCTGCTACTGACAGCTCACATTCTTACGTAATTTATAAACGACACCAAAGGCAATAGGAATAGCGAACCAGTGAATTGAGTCGAATGAATACATCCATCGTAAGCATCCTTTTTCCTGCCACCGAGTCACCCCGGATTCACTCCCCGAAGTGTCCAGAAAAAAAAGAAATGTTGCTATTCACTTCAGTGTCCCAGTTGACGCAGCTGTGACAAAGTAAACGCGAACCCTCCTTTTATCCGCCTCCTACTGCTTCTAGTGTCAGTAACTATTACTAACTACTACTAGTGACCCCTTCATGCGCGCCGTGTTGGCGGTAAGCGACTCACCTTTTAACAATAGATCCCACCTCCTCCCTCCTATCACCCCGCGTAGGTAAGCATCAACAGTACGTCACATTTCGTATTTACAAATACTACAATGAAAATTAAAAAAAGATTTGTCTGTTATTTTGCTCATCCCTTTTGGAAACTTGAAGTATTATGTGTGTCAGAGCGACTAGACTTAATGACCCTCCGAAAATGGTTTAAATGATAGTTGAACTATTCTCTATTCAGTGGCGATGAATTTTCATACCCTTCCGGCGCAAAATTTTGAATTATTTGAGTATAAATTACTACGGGCTTATATGGAGAAACTTTCCCGGGCTCATGTTTTTTTAAAATATTCTGGCAAAAGTACAGGTTTAACATAGCGAAAAATAACTACTGAAACAGAGCAAATGGAAATAGGAACGCAATAATGTTAAGATTTTCATGCCTTACGGGACATTTACAAGAATAATTCGCCAAGAACTGTGGAAAATACTGTTGTAACGGAAATGGCAACCGCATCACGTGACTGAAGACAATGTGACCCTTGCCAAAGGAGGAGTCAAATGACTGTCTAAATTAACTATGAAGGTTTAAAATGATAAAATAATTGTTCTCAACCAATATTAAAAAAAATTAGTATAATGAATTATTAATTAATAAGAATTATTTTGGTGAATATTCCCAAGTTTCCTGAGTAGTTAGAAACTTGACTTCAGTCAACGCGAATATAATACCTTAAGGCAGTGTCGGTATACAGCGTCTGTCGTGGTGGTCTCGCGTCTCTTCTGTTTGGTCGCGGATTCCTTCCTCCACATAAATCGCAAAACGCCGTCTTTACGAGAGACGTCGTCCGCACGCGCGTGTGACGGTGGAGAGGGGTGGAAGGGGAGTGGGTGGAGAAAGGAAATTTTTCTTTCTCTGGCGCCGATAAGGCGGAGTCTCCTTCGAACGGGGAAAGAAAAGAACACGGCCACTGGTCACTTCCCTCGACGAACGAACGACGGTTTGGGATAAATAAGCGAACGACGAGCGGAGAGGACATTTTTCTCCTTGGAACAAGTGAAAGGCGGGCAGCGAGGAGAAAAATAGCGGTCTTCCTCCTCGTACAGATAGGTTTGCGATGAGAGAGGCTTTGCTCTCGAGTTAAGAAAGAGTGTGAGGATCGACAACTGTATACTCACTGTTTAAAATTACATTCTAAACTACAATAAACATATGCATTAGAACGCGAAAGTCCAAAACTTATTTGTTCCTTTTCTGCGAATCCGGACGGAGCAAATCACACGAGTATCGTAAGTTGGAGCATTAAAAGATGTATTGACGATTTCCTCTTATTTCATCTTTCACTTTTTCCTTTCGAGGTAATAGCATTTCAAATTTACGTCAAGAAAAGAATCTACTTGACTTGAATATGTTTGAGAAGGATGCTACTTAACTACTTGAGTCCTGACAATTGACAGTTCTGAAATGTCTGACCATGTTGGTATAAACCACAAACAATACTCGAAGGAATTATCATATCTTTGATCATAGGTACATTAGATACATTAGATCATAGATACAATAGGGCATCAGAACAGTTATGATTATCCAAGCTAAATATGAAGCGGTGAAACTTGCCGACAACTAACAGATGGAGATTACCGTCAACTAACAGAAGCCATATTATCCAGATAAATAAACCAGTAAGCGTTGATATGTTAGTTTCAATTTAAGTTTTTAGCTAGTACTATCTATTTCTCTAATGTGCGTGTCCTAATAAAAAAGAAATTGTCAAAAAATCAGTACGAACTACGTATGACCACGTGGAGGACAATAAACTAATTTACTCTCCGGAAGCAAGCAAGGGACCATCCCATCAATTTCGATCAAGGGCCCTAAGGCAGAGGCGTATTCAAAAATTTCAGCAAAAATTCCTAGATAAGATAAAAACTTAGCTGCGAGTTATAATACTAATAGAATATCAACATGTTTGTAATTTATTTTACATGTACGAATTATTATCGAACTATAGATTATTATGAGTATAGTGTTTATAAATAATAAGAATTGAAATAACGCTAAATTCGCGATTTCTTGTTTCAATAAACGCGCCCTTGGTCTAAAGCCTAGAGAACCTGTATAAGAAATCCGCATCTAGCCCAAGGAAAACCGGAGAAAAACCCGGGCCAGGATGGGGTCAATACCAATGCCATACCATCTTCATACATATATCATCTTCAAGATAGCGCTGATAGCAACCCCAAGATCCATTGGTCCAATGCTGCATTGTTTGAATTAAATTTTTGGAGACAACGTGATGTGCCTTGATACAGAAGTAAATTTGTCCATCTTGATACTTCTTTACTGTACAGGATGAATATTGAGTAAGGGGACAAACCCTAAGGGGAGATCGTGTCAAGAAAAGGAACAAAATAGTTCATATCAACATATGTCCGTAAATGGACGTCTAGTCCGCAATAAATCACTCAATTTCGTTTCATTTTATTTGAAAGGACATCTGAAAAGTATAATAATAATAATAATAATAATAATAATAATAATAATAATAATTTTATTTCCATCATTTACAAAAGATGATACAGTTTAAACTTCTGACCAAACTGACCAATATCCAGTTGTAGGTTAGTAAGACGAATAAAATATAATTGTATGCCAAAAAAAGAATTATGAGTCCTCTTTACCAGTAAATTTCTTTGCAGTCAACATGCCGCTATCTGTGTCGTCGGCATGGAATCTATCTATTAGGTTAATTAACAAAACCATAATTTCTTGAATAGTACACCGATAAAGAGTAACTAAAAGACACATTTAAATTAATTAATTAATTTAAGAATAACTAAGAATAACATTAATTTGTTCTGAGAAGAACAAACAAACAAAATCTTACTTCTATAAAACTTATGTGTATAAATAGAATACAGATATAAACGTGCTTTCATTCGCTGATGCAATAATGAGATGACAAATCAAGTCAAATTAATTTATAATTAGTGTACATAATAGAACAATTTATTTTAAATGATTAACTTATTACCTTGCTTAAGTAGCTAATATCAGATGTCCTGAATAGTCAAGACTTAAGCATTTTACTATATTGTTTCAGTTTATTGCATGATTTAATTTCATAAGGCAACTGAATAAACAACTTAGGTCCTATGTACTGAAGGAATTGTCTAAACAATTCTCTTTTTACTTTAGGTTTTCTGAAAAACTGTTTTCTATGTTCTGAAAAACTTAAGAGTTGTGAATACAGAACTAGTTCTGATGTGCAGACCCTTGATCACCGTGTCCGTGTAACGCTATTCGGCTACAGTCTCGGACTGGTGGCTCGCGACTTATAATGCAATTTACTTAAAAATATTCATCAAACGTTGCAGGTCACAACTTTGTATCATAAATCTATGCTGTTATAATTACTATTTGACGTGGCATGTCCAGTAAAAGAAAAAAGAAAAACTTTTTTGGAATGACCCAGACATACATTATAATATATAATATTAAAATATTTTACAAAATTTAATAATAAATTTTAATAAATATTGTTTGATTATAAATTGTTTATTGTCAAGAAAGCAGTACAAACTGCGTAAAACCATTGTAACATCTGGACCAGTGCAATTTATAGATTTTTGAAATATTAACATTTTCAAGCATTTTGCTAGCCGGAAATTGCTAAGGAGATTAAGGGTCGGGCCAGTCGCCGCCAAATAAGGAAAAGCTACTAAGACTTCCCGTTCATTATGTAGAG
This sequence comes from Laupala kohalensis, assembly GCA_002313205.1. Lineage (NCBI taxonomy): Eukaryota > Metazoa > Arthropoda > Insecta > Orthoptera > Trigonidiidae > Laupala > Laupala kohalensis. Next base: position 202,263 of record NNCF01132744.1, read on the forward strand.
GCTGAACAGTTCCCACCTACTTCTGAAAATTGAGTAGGCACGCCTTCAGAAGAATGTGGCCGAAGCGCGTGGCAAGTGAATGGAATATTTCTAGCAGTTGCCAAAAATAATGGTCAGCCCAAAAAGGACGCAGTATTCTCAGAAGCTGAGGGGTGACCAAGATGATGTAGAGTGCTCAGTGCGTTAGCGAGGGCGTGATCACGTGACCTCCGCTTCGGTATATATTGGGAGGATTGAAGATCCTAAGTGACTTTCAGACTAGAGACTCTGCGGAGGGCATGGAAGTNTACAATGCTATTAATTTATACAGATTAATCGAAATATTTTCCATAATCGCCCATCACAAGTGAAAACACAATGTGCACAATGCTCACTGATTCTTACTAACGTCGATATCAGAAGTACGCACTAAAAAAAATATCTGAACTGGGGTAGCCGATGTATTAGCTGCTTACCGGACTGACAACACATGAGCTTGCGCAGCTAACATCCGTCTGCTATGGCGTGAATTATAGACCTTCCGTATCACAGCGTACAGCATTAGCTCTCACAACTTCAGTAGCTAATCTACAAGATAAGAAAAGGGAACCTATTGTAGACGATGTTGCCAACCAGTGAGCATGCAATATTGATGTCGACCATCTGCATGCTTTCTTCTCGATTTTCTTGACGATATTCATTTTTATTACAATTCTATGAGCTTACCTTGTTTCACTACACGCTTACAGCAAACGTTCTTTTTTTTTTCGACATCCGTCTTCACGTATCCGACCGCGCCCAGTATTCGATCCAGGGTCCTTTCCCTCTGAAAACGCGAACGCTGCCATTGAGCTACTGCAGTAAAATGTTTTATTGTCGTGTTTTACGTTGTCTAAGAGTTGACATCATAGTATTCGTACCATGAATAGTAAATCATAAATAGTAATCATCTCTAAAATCTTGAAAAATATATCTTTAAATACTAAGAAAATAGTTTTTATTAATCCAAACGTTTCTTTATTTTGAATAAACTTGAAATTTACTCTTATTACATCAATACATTTGAAAATATCATTATTTAAAATAAGAATTAGGTATTCGCCAACATTAACCTTGAGAAATTCAAAATATCGTCAGTGCTCGGCCGCTCGACGTCAAGAAAACACTATAAACATTCGTCGTCTAGACTTCTAATTTCTGACTACGCAACGTCGGGATGGCGTCGTTGAGTCGTTGTAATCAACAATTTTGTTCAGGTAAAAACAACTATTCATAGTTGCGAAAGCCATGGTCGATTTGACTCCGCAAAACAATTGCTGAGGCTCCGCCGCCTCAGTCATGAGTCAACAAACCGAATGCTTAGAAGGCAGCGCATCCAAGTGTCATTTAGCTGCAACTGCGAACGTGATCAGCGGCGAAGAACAAACAACAGTTCTTGTAGCTAAGGCTGAGCTGTTGTGCGCAAAACATAGAAGCTATAGCTGTTGATGTAACTTTCTTCCTCCCAGACAAAACAGCATTGGCTTCCGCAGTGATAGAAAATTGGTCTCGTTCAGACGAAAACTGTTTTAGGGCAGCTACAGCATAATCTGTGACAGCTAATGGTACTGTATGTCCGCTAGATAGCCAACGCGCGAACTTTCACAGTTAACTTTAGGCTGAGATATGTAACTTATTTTTTCCCGTGCGGTTAAAAGTGCTCGGAAAATGACCCGCGAGCTAAAATGAGAAGAACAGGCTTGGAACATTTTAAAGAGTAAATCGATGGTGCGGCGAGTGAATGCTTGCATTGCAGTCCACGGTGAACACTTGTAGTATCGTTTATTAACATGGAAGCAATGTACTATGTAAAACTGAATATGACTTTCCAAAAATAATTGCTTTATTGTGGACTTACCGCCCATTGTCGGACATACATTGGTATTAACGTTTTTCTTTCTATCTTGTTAGGAATGACTCCCTGATGTTGGTCCCCTTACTTAAGCTTCATCCTCTAGAAGTTATTAGAATTGTTGGGTTCTGATAGTATTATATAATGTGAGGTTTAGATAGAAAAATTATTTTTACGCCTGGCAAAAAGTTGATACATGATTTAATTGCGCGTGCGTATGTGAATTATTAGCTCAGATTCAACTTTGGACAGTATGAATTACTCGTCAACTACCTAATCTTCGCGATTTAATGTAACATTTTCTTCAAAGATGTGAATGTTTATGTAGCAAAACTATTTTTATTTACCTGAAAGGCAGGTACTATTGTCCCCCATATCTTCTAGTTGTAACCAAGTTTCACTCTTCATATTTAGCATTAAGTGTAAAGAGAACACCAGAAAAGATATGAGTGGTATCTGTTAATGCACAATTCACATCACGAATCTCTCCCTACCGAATATTGTTTGTATACCAGCACAATCAAACGCATCAGAGTAGTCAATTGTCAGGACTCATTCTTTTAATCCTTTTGAAATAAACGAGTCAAGTATCTTTTTTCTTGATATAATTTTTAAATGCTGTTATCTCAGAAAGGAAAAGGTGAAAGATGAAATGATAGGAAATCTCCAACACTCCGTTTCGTGCTCGAAATTGCGATATTTGTGTGATTTATTCCGTTCGATTGTGCAGAAAAGGAACTAATCTGGGACATTTGCATATTAATGTATATGAATCAGATAATCGCTTACGTGATTCGGAACGATCATGACGAGGTAAAAAAAAACATACTTTGGGTGCCAGAGTTTTCACTTCTTTTCTTTTTTACGTATCAAAATTATGTTCATAAATGTTTCATAATAATTGATTCTCATGTACACTCGTGTGATGTGATATATCATATATCATTGAATGCAATGACTAATGCACCTCTCTCCTCGTAATTCGAAGCAAAACCCTACACTGTCCATTTGGCGACCTGACCACCTGGCCGAGCGTGCGAGCGAGCGAGCGAGCGAATGCTTGAACACGTTGCTGGAGCACTATGAGTGGAATGGGATCGAAGCCAAGCGCTGGCGGAAATACAAATCGCTACGATCTGCTTTCGCTCGCGTCACCCCGTGTTAAGTGTTTTATTTGGACAGCGAATTCTCTGTCGCCGCAAGCGGCTCCACGGGATCCCACGCCCGGGGAACCACAGAGGGATCAATCTCCCGATGATTGTGAAGCGACACATTTTTACAAGCTATTATTTAACTTTATCTTTTAGTTAGTTTTTTAGGGTACGCGATAGTTTTATATAATAATAATAATAATAAATTTACTATCCATGTATAACTAAATTTACTATTACGGCAGCAGGAAATAAAAATTTCAATCTTCTTAAAAATGAACTGAACAATTCATTGAGAGTAAATTCCAAGGCGTGTAATGCACAGACCACGGCAATCAAGGGCTTAAGAAGGCAAAAGGGCTAACACCTCGTCATATGTAATTAAAATGTAAATGTTGCCCTGTTGAATTAAATTGAATAGTTTTTTAGACACAATGTTTGGACCTAGTCTTGCAACTGAAATTTAAACCAGTTCCCCCCAACCGATTGAGCTGAAATTTGGCAAAAAACACATAAACCCGATGACAATGCAATATTATGATGTCTTACTCAAATAAAAACTTTTTTTTCAATTTTTATAAAATTGTTCACGATTTTATACCGAGATAACTTGCGGCGTTTTTTTTTTCTTTCGGGATGCTTCCCCTGAATTGCCAGATTGTAAAGAAAATACATACTTTGGGAATTCCTTATTTACCAACCAATCACTGTCCTATGGAATGAATTGGTATCTATCTCTATGAACACTTCCCAAGACAAGCTTTCTGAAGCCTAATAATTTTACACAAAATATTAAATCGCTTTCATCGGTTAATATAGTGAGTACGATTATTTTTATTAGGATCTACTAAGGTGAAACGTGTGGAGGGATTCGTATTTTGCATTGCATTACCTCAATAAAAACCTAAACATATTTTATTCGTTTTAGTGCATTACTTATATAAAAACTTTTTTTAAAGACTTGTTTTTTTATCATTTACATTTAATTTAGCACCCGACAACTCCTGTCTTCAACAATGTAACTACGGGGTGATTTATGTAAGTATTTTCACACTTCTGCTGTACTCAATGTTTCAGATACGATTTTGGTATTCACCGGGTGTTAACATTAATAATGCAGTGTCCTAGTAATTAGTCGTGAATGAATCTGTATGAACTGCATTGTATATTTTTGTGTAAGGTTGCTTTCTGAAAAACATGAGAATGGAGTTTCGTAACGTATGCTTCAAGAAGTTAAACTTGTAAATGAACATTTTGCTGAAATGCGAGTTTTTCCGTTAATGCGTATTAAACATTTCATTTATGACACGTTACCGGGACACTGTACTATTTACGCAAACACCTAATCAGAGCCAAAAATCTTTGCTAAAACGTTTTGCCACAAAATTTGAAAATTGTATATTAAAGGGCATTTAATTTCATAAGTGATCGGAGAGATGATTTTCTCTTCCCAACAACAATAGAGTTCACCCGAGTACAGCTTCGTTTCGGTTGATTAATGTTGATTCACTTGCTCATGTGTATATCATGTAGTTGGCGCATTCTGTAGTTGGCTCTCGTACAGGGAAAGGTGAATGCATTGGATAGGACTCGGAATGTTCCTCTCATAATACATCTGCTTTGTAGTACAAGGGATTATAGATTAATGGCATGTAATGAACAATAATTAACAAATCCTTTGTTATTTATACTCTTCCGTTCCGGAAGTTAATACATTACGTTTCCCATTAATCAATTAGTGTAGGTTAAAATGTAGTTCACAAAAAATGTAGTTTTCTCGTAGTCAAATCCTTCAACACAACAGTCTAATTCTCTTTTCAGCCCCATTCGTGGTTCAGGTTGTGGTGGTGTCGCTCATCACCGAGTCATCCCAGGTTCGATTCCCGATGGGGTCAGAAAATTTGTAGCTTTTCACATTAACGTCCCAGTTCTTATAACTGTGACTACTGAAAAGTGAACCCTCCTTCCTCTAACCTCATCCTACTCCTAGTACCAATAACTCTAACTATTACTAACCCCTCGACGTGGTTCAAGTTCTTGGTAAATCCGGCTAACCGACCCACCTACAAACAATGACCTACCACCCAACTCCTAACTCCTATCACTCAATGTATGTAAGCTTCAAAAGCACGCTATATTTCCCATTTACAAATACAACAATTCTCTTTTCTGTTTATATTTATTCTAGAAGAACTACTCGGCGTTCTCCGTAATTTAAAAAGAGATAAAATATTCATTACTAGACAATTTTAAAACAATTCACAATTAAAACATAAAAAATTATCATTGTTAAATATGCTAACAAAAACTTACATTAACATTCAAAGAAAACATGATACTGAGAATTGATATATTTTACCTTTCAGTGTGTATTCAAACACCTTTCTACACACCTGGATTTTTGAAACACTTTTTTGCCCGGCGTTGTCCGGAGTTTTATATAATATTCTAAATTCATACGTTAATTTCTATATTTCTCTATTCTCGTGGTATTAAATTTTCATTTCTATTAATTTCAAAAATTAAATACCACGAAGAAAACCTGGAAAAATGCACACATTTTTCAGTTGCTGATGTTCAGTTAAAGTTATTCCTAAACGAATTAATATGAAGAGTGAATTCGCTTGACTCTGTCCGTAAGCAGCATGGCCTGTCTATAACGAAGATGGTAAAAGCGGACAGCTCTCTGGGAATCAAATCGCATGAAGATAAATGTCTCGTGACCTCTATAAAAGTATATTAAAAAGTTTATTTTCGGAATTTGTCATATTTCGTTCTTTACTCATTATTTTATATCCATAAATAATAACTGATTAAAATAATTATTAGTAACCTATTTTAAAGCGCGATGTAGTTTTTGGTATTTTGGAATGAATGGGACAGTCCTCACAGAAACTACAGTCCTTCACGTGGTGAAAACTTTATATACAACACCGTCAAGAAATCTGGAAATTGAAAAATGATAAACAAATTGAGACAGTTAAGACGATTAAGAAAAACGATTAAGAAATTAAGAGATTTAGAAAAGGTGGGAAGGGAAATGTGAAGTGAAGTGCACAAAATGGGTAAATCGAGTGTTTGGGTCATCAGAGAAATAAAATGTGCAATTAATTTTTTTAATCAATTATTCAGATGTTTTTATATTTAGTACTTTAATATTAGTTGAATCATATAGTTTAATGATTTGTTTTACAATTTTTTATTCAGTGTTCTGTGATATGTACTTTTGTATTTTTTGTATTGTATTTTCTTATATTCTGCGACCGGGAAAGATCTGCCCAATTGCAGTAAATAAATATTATTATTATTATTATTATTATTAACAGCAACTATGATGAATAACACCGCATAAAAAGTCCTGAAAAGCTACATGATTCATCGTAATAGAAATAGCTTATTTGGGACTAGAGTGATGAGGAACAGAATACCCGAGGACCTCTCGCGCAACCCGCAAAGGACTTCTCATATATGACCCTCCGAAATATGGGTGTCGACATATTTTTTAATTTGATAGATTGAGTTTGTTGGGTAGTTACGAATTATAGAAATCAACTTTGAAGAACTTGTCAAATCTCATGAATGTGCATACCGTTGACCCTGATACAAAGTAGCACTTAAAGCAAGTAATCAAAGTTAAAACGGAATGTGTCTTATGAAATGTGAAATAATTATTTCCTGAATCTTTCTTCAAGTTAACCACTGTGATAAAAAAATCAACAAATATGAATAATTAAATATTTTTAAGGGAGAGTGTTGTCATAATTGTATATACTTCGTATAAATGTTAAGTAAAGGATCACTTGAAATTGAGACAGTTGCCAAGCACAGTATTTTTTCCGCTCTTGTGGCAATACGTTTATTTTAAATCCCTGTGTTCTATTTTTGAAAGTTTCATCAACAGCAATCGTATATAAAACTCTAAAAGGATGAAGGATTTGTTTCCATTTCAATTTACGGTTCCACCTTTTTTATGTGGAGCTAATATGGACTCTCAAAACCAATCCCGTTTTACTACCGAGAGTTGGCATTGTAATGCTAGCCACGGAACTGATCGGAAGAAATCACGGCAAGTTTGATTGTAGTGGCTGTTTCATTTGGCATAGTTCCCTCGGTGCTGGCACGGCTTCCTCGATACGGACGCTGCAGGTACAGCTCACAGTATCTCGCGGTGGCCAACTCGAATCGAAGGGGGGATGGAAACCGGGGTGGTTGCTTGTCCTCCTGTTGGACATCACTCGACACGCCAGCGCCAGCACGGGACGTTCCCCCACCCTCACCCCTCCCATCACTGCCACCCCCGCGTTCTCCTCCTGCGACACGTTTCCGATGTGTAGCGTGTGGCGGCGACACGCTCGCTGCTCGTCTATTGTTCGCTCCTCGACGCATCGACGCTCATGTGTTTGTGTGGTGGGAGTGGGGGAGGGGGAGGGGGAAGGGTGGGTGATAATACATGCGTGCGGGGTGGAGTAATGCAATACATGGCAAGAGTCTCAGAGTCATTGTGTGACGTCAATAATGGTATCGCGCGCACTTGGATGGAATTAATGCATACTTGTGTATTGATACAAAACTTCTTGCTATTTTATCAAGCGATGGAAATATTTTTGCAAGACAGCGCTTGAAATGAAGACAATATGTTATTTTGAATTCAATTTAGTGATTTTCCGCATAATCTAAACACCTAAATCATCACATCCTTACTTAAATATAAAAGAGCTAAGCTCTAATTTTTAACTTCGACCTCCTCCTAAACCGCTCATTTTTTTAAACTGTTTTCACGAATGTAATTGAAAATAGCTGACAACTGTGATCTAGTGGTAGCGTCTTCGTATCCACGATCCCATTGGCTGAGCGGTAGAGCTTGCATTCAAACCTTGCTCGACCGAACTGGGTGAGGTTTCCCCTCGCCTACTCCAGACAAATGTCGGTCCGGTACCGTAAGTTCCATGGCAACCCAACATCTCTCCTTCCCAATTCCCTTATCCAAAGTCGAACGCTTAGGTTGGACCTCGCCAATGGGCATAACCATAAATAAATAATTAAAATATAGAACATGTGCACAAACATTCCGAAAGTGCGACTTCCCATTCCTGAGATAATTAAACTTTATTGTCAAAAAAGCAGTTGTAAACTGCGTATGATCACGTGGGGGGCAATAAACTAAGGGACCATCCCATCAATTCCGATCAAGTGCCCGAGGGCACTGGCGAATTTAATAATTATAAAAGAAATTGTTTAATAAATACGTATTGTTATACATTTATTTTTCCAAAATAAATTGTATATATTTGTGCAGTAAAAATTCGAGATTAATAAAACAAAAGTATTAAATGATATTCCCGCCCAAGGAAACTCCACCACTACCCGGAGGAAAACCGGAGGAAAAACGCTGGCCAGGATGGAGCTGCTGAAGGAAATTAATCAGTATCTAGAGTACTATAGCAATGGCGTGATGAAGTAAAGAGGTATTAGCATCATCCACATCATCCGAAATCATCGAGATTCTAAGACATTTCGTCTCTGATATGGAGCCACTACTTCTGGCTAAAGTTAAAGTCCCCACTCTTGAAGTAAGAGATAAAGTTTGCATTTGGTGAGCTTCTATCTCAGTAAAGGAACGTCATAAAATTACGATTCAAATTTCGTATTTTCTACTTCAGAGGAGAAAAATGAGTCGTCACATTGTAATATAGGATTAATGCTTAATTTTATTGTAATTTATACCAGGAGTTAAAATTTAAAGAATTGCCGTCGATGAGAATCGGTAACACACCTGGCATTGCTCCAAAAAAAAAAAAAGAAAAAAAAAGGAAACGCATCGTAAAGAGCAGATGAGGATTGTCCGAGTACCTAGTGGGCAGTACTTCTTTGGAGAATAATGTATCGTGAGAATATTTACACATTAATGTCAATGACATCCTTCATCATAATGTATTTACTTCTGCTACATTCCTGTTCTTTTCAGAAGGAAAAGAGGAAGAGAATGAACAGAAAAGAGAATACATTCAAATGAGTGATAATACTGAGAGAGAGAGAGAGAATACAGATAAGGCGTGTGAACCCTGTTAAGGTATTACTAGCGTAGGAATAGTTTAATCACTAAAATATCTAAAATCGATCTAAACGGAGTAACAGGTGCTTATTGTGATTTCAACTTGAAAAACAAACCTCACCGGTCATTTTAATGAAATAATTACAATTATAATTGACGGTTTACCTACAGCATCTTATGGACGATTACCTTTTTTTTTTTAAAAAAAAAAAGACCAACCTTTAAGTGAATAAATGGATGGAAATTGCTTTGATTTGTACAATATTTTTATATCACTTGTAGCTTCATATCACTGGACATCACAAAATATATTTCACTTTTCCGAGGTGTTATGCATAAATCACGGTTTGCGCTCGGGCGCCATGTTTGTACTTAATGCTCTCGTGCATTTCAAACGAGTCAAAGGAGGTCCTGAATATTGTTTATACTATATTATAAACTATTGGATACAAATTAATTCATGTATTATAAAACAGTTACAATAAGAAAACAATAATACTTCTAAGAGATTTGTCTAACTTGGTGCGCTAGTCCCACCTTAATGGCTACGTGTTGAGGGACAGGGTAAAATAGATGAAAAAGAAATTAGAGAAGAAGTGGAATAAATAAAATTAAAAAAAAAAGAAATTCCTTTTGTTAAGATGTGTGATTGTATAGCTGAGCGGGACTTACATCTGGTTACCGCGCTCTAGATCTTCTATTTCGTGTCACCGTTCGCAGCCAACCACAGTTCTCTGTTTCTCCGTTTCGCGTCCGAGCGCTACGACACGAGATCAGTGGAATCATTGATGGATGACGTTCACTTTTCTGGCTTCATTCGATTGGTCGGAGCGAAAGCAGCGCACTGCCGTCGCTCCGAAGCCCAACGAATCTCCCGAAGGGTTAAAGGACTTGATCTGCAAATGTGGCAAACGGCGCTTGCCGACTCTCTCTCTCTCTCTCTCTCTCTCACTCGCTCTCTCCGCCACGCGTCGAACAATACGTCACTCGGCGAAACAATGGAGAATCGACGAGCGCTCTCCTGCTCTTCGTCACATGTACGAGCGAACGGAATGCAATATACACACTCCCCCCTTACCACCACCACCACCTCTCCCATTCTCACATGTGGTGAGGACTGATTTAATCAAATCGTCGGTGGCTGGTGATCGTCGAGGGTTCTGCTCTCAAGAGTATCGACTGGTGAAGGAGTATTTCTGGTTTCCTAAAGAAAACGAAGTAAATGCTGGGTAGATTGCTTGTTTTCTTCTCGATATAAACGCGTTAATTTGTTACTGGCGTAAACTGGCACAGGAGATTTGTGTATCATTACTTTTTAAACGAGTTTTTTAAATTTAAATCCAGAAATTATTATACATTATTCGTAAACATTCAAACCAGATTAAAAAATAAATTACAATAATTATAGTTGCTAAGAAACCCAAATTTAAACTTTTCGTGATATTATATATTACACTAATTGATTATATTTTATTTAGCCGACTTTCTTCGTCCGTTAGGGGTTTTCAGCTTTGCCCTAGTGACCCCGGTAGTGGATTATCTCCCCCTCCAACTCACACTTGGAGGTTTCCCCCCAGTTAGGGTTCTTCCAGACAACGACCAATGAGTGGTTATTCTGAATCAAATTCTTTTTTTTTGGTAGACTGGGGGTGATTTCTTCTTTTTATAATAGTATTCACAGCCGGATGTAAATAAAATTGTGATAGTGCACTCATGTGAGCCAATCCTCCATAGGAGTATCTGTCCCCAGGAACAGAATGGGTGCGAAGGGATGAATAAAGCAACGAATCCACGGATGATAAAGTGTTAATGAATTGAAGACGAATCGGGAGTTCCCCAAGGAACCTGCCGCAGACCCAATTTGTCCATCATGACGTACATTCAGTCATGAAACTTAAATCGGAGAAAATGTAACAAAAAAAATTACCATGGACATTTACGCACTGCGTTTATTAGTTTATTAAGAAGTAGTAGCAGTAAATTATTTTTTTGTCCTCAGCCTGGTCATAAGCGGTTTGTAACAGCTCTCTAGACTATAAATTATAATTTTTTTATTTATTACCAGTCTGTCTTGAATTTGGTTCAGGGTTTGTACTCAGTGTAGCTATTTCTCTTACTTCGCCATCGTCCATTAGAGTTATCCCAAGTGTACCTGACGTTATGTTGGTAGTACTTGCAGATTTCTTTACACTTAAATCTATCAATTCAATTCATTGGCTCTTGTGGTGGTATTCGAGTGTGTGGAACGAATATTACCTAGTGTCTTAGTTTGTTGTGTTATTAACTCTTTTTTCTTACTGTAGTAGATATTAATCAAATTCGTGGAAGTTGACGATTCGTGTTTGGCAGCCATATTGCATTAATTTGAATGAAGTTACATGACTTTGAATATAGTATTTCATTTATACTAACCGGGATTCGAACCTCCGTCCCCAGACGAGGATGATGAGCGCCCTACTACTTTGTCGTCAGTGAAGGAAAGAGGATAATACATTTTTCTGGTGTAAATGTTGTGTCATTTAAAGTGATAATGTTGTATCTTTTGTCCAAACATAATTTTAGAGAATTTTTTATAACCTTCAGATTCGATAGTTGGACTTCCTTTACAATTTTCTCGAGGAAATGTACTCTGTAAGAAAGTAGCGCGACATCCTTAATTTCACGTGCAACTGAAAATCCTTTCCTCATCGTGGGAATCAACGGAAACAATTTCCATGAATGATTTGAAGAGCAGCGGAATCTGGTAATTAATTAACAGGACAATGCGCCAGGGAATCCCCGTGGAGCGAGTGAAGATAGGGAATGTATGAGGAGGAGGAGGATTGGGGACGTTGCTATGATACGCCACCGCTTGCTCTGCCCGCCACTGTCGCTTCACCTCGTGTGACACGTCTCTCACTTCCACGGCACCCGGTCTCAAAGGGGCGAAGAGGAGGAGGAGGGGGCTTTTGTCTCATGACGTCAATGGTGGCAGCAGAAGGGGGAAGGGAGTTGATTGGAGGATCGTCGACAGTCGATTGTATTTGTCGTCTATAACTATGACGTGTGCTTTAGGTACAGTGTGTCCTTTAGGAGGATAACTTACGACAAAGTTTTCATCGTTTTCGAATTCTCAGACCCCTGGTAATAAAACTATTATGGTACCAATTCTACCAGACCTGCGTACAGGTAACGAATGTAAATAATAAATTGTCGAAGAAGCAGTTACAAACTGCATATGACCACGTGGGGGGGGGAGGCAATAAACTAAGTAATTCTCCGGAAACACGCAAGGGACCATCTCATCAATTCCCATCAAGGACCCATGGGGAGAGGAGGATTTGATACTTATAATTTTCTTGTTAAATGTACGTACTGTATTTTTAGATATTAAGAAAATACGTACCGTAAAATTTAAAAAAATATGCACAATTTACTTCTGTAGGATTTTAATTTGTTTAATAATACTGGTTTTATAAAAAATAATAATAGTGTAATCTTTCCAAGTGGATGCAAGTAAACAATCTATAATTGTTTAGTTTTGTACAACAATTGTATTGATTGTTTATGATTGATAATTTTACTCTAACAATATTGTGATTATTGTATTTATTTTAAGGTTCTTAAACCTGTATCTTATCTTTTTTATGCTTACCCACGCTCAGAGACCTTGTTTATCTCTGTGGGAGACAATACTTATGTTACATAATATATTGCTTTTGGATGAATAAATAAATACAAATAAAATTCTCCTACATTCATGCATATTAATACGAAAAAAGTATCTAGATTTCTCGTTCCTTTTCTACGCAACCGGACTTAGCAAATCACGCAATGAAATATCGCACTTTTGAGCTTAAAAAAGTATGTGTGGACTTTCCATTATGAGATAAAAGCTTCCGAAAATTACATCAAGTAAAGACGCTACTTGACCCATTCTTTTGAAACGGACGTTATTTGACTACGCGAATCCTGAAAAATGGAAGGAGGGAACGCGTCTAGTAATCACTGAACAATATTCGTGGGGATTTGTACGTGAGTTTGGTGATGCTCAATTGTATAATATCATGAACTATTCATAACTTTGGTTTGGTGATGCTCCATTGTATAATACCATGAACTATCCATAACAGCACTGATGTCCTGTTTAAATTGTTAATGTAAATATATGAAACTGAATGAAACTCTCCTACACCTAGAAGATATGGGGGAAAGTTACATTATTTAGGCCAATAAAATATTCTTGCTACGTAAAAGTAATTAATATTTTCATGCTGAATATTAAATATATGAAGGAATTTGTGGAAGTCGCCGGACTGGGCGCAGGTGTCTACGTGTCCGTTTGTGTTCCAGGTGCGATCTGAATCAAAACTCAATATTTTGTACGTTTATTCTAATTAGACCATAATTTAGATCCAAGGCAAACCTAATTTTTTTTAACCTTTCGAATTCCTCCACACAGAAACATGCTTATTTATGTGTTGAAATAGTTTGGAGAAGCGAAAAAAAGATTATAGAGGAAACTTTAAAACCAAATCGACATAGCTAAAAATACTGATACAATTAACGTCCATTATATAATCTAATGAAATAAATGATAAAAAACCTCCGATCTTTTATGGACTTTGAATAATATTACTGTATCACATAAATAAAATTATTGAATTTGTTACATAAATATTGCTAGTCCGTGTTAAAAAAGTAAGAAATTCCTTGAAGAAGAAAAAAAGCGATTTAAACATACTTTTTATATGAGATGTGATTTATATTTATTCTCTTTCATCTTCAAAATATGAACTTAACAAATATTTACTTATTAAGGTGCAACTATTTATTCTCTTTAATGTAACAACTCTTCTTCATGTCAATGTAAGAAGAGAATGTGTTAGATTAAAAAATATCTGGAGAGTGCCCCACTCAACTTTTCATTTATATGAATTTAAAAAAAATATCAGAATGGTAAACAGCTCAATAGTGATAATAATATACAAAGTCAGAAAACTATTTAGAGATAAAGATAAAAAACATGTAGAAATATCAAATCACAATGACATTTAACAGTTCGAATTATCTAAAATTATTTATCCTCACAACCTTACAGAGTTTTCTCCTCAGTTTCATATATGCTCATTCAAGTAAAGATTGCATGAATTATCTTCCATCCTGAACTCTTTGCATATGCATCATAGGCCGATCTAAAAAATTCACCTCTAATGTAACTCCTTTTTACATAATAAATGTTCGTCGTATTTCAAAAATGGTGAGACGTACCGAAATGCTGTTTAGCGATCTGCGCGCAGAATTTCATATCGAATAAAAATATTCATATTAATTTTTTGGAAACTTTTTGTTTCGAGAAAGCGGAAGTGGAACTTGGTGTGTAAACGAAGTCGGAATGAGCCGTCCATAAATAGGCGTCTATTCCCGATGCATTCAAAGTCAAATCACTACTTTAGTTTGGTCCATTTATATGCTCCTGAGTTATCGGATATACAAAATTCTTCACGCTCACGCATCCATACGTCATTGGTCATCGTAAAAATTTGAAAATATACTCTCCTGGAGCCAATTCGTATGGATATGAAGAGATCCCGAATTTCTTTTTCGAACGAATACAAAACTTCCATTATACATTCTATATAATTGGAAACTCACCTTCGATGAGAGTATGAGTGTTGGATTAATAACACATACTCTTGATATTTGTTTAACTGTATAATATTGATTATAAGGTATCACATTTGCGTTCAGGGCGATAAACTTGCTCTGCCACATAAGCTCATGTTACACCTCATCGAACTGGAGGGAGAGAATCGAATTATTTTTTCTTACAGATCACCAACAAATGAAATGGACAGTAGAGGCAGTGAAATTACCAGATTACTGGAATTGTTACCAGTGAATGTTTACCTTCTGACCGTGTAATGAACGAGGTGCTGTCTCAGTAATCCTGCTGTGGTAGTCTTATTTTTAATTCATTTTGGTCAACGAGATGTTATAATAGCATTGTTTATAACATTTTTCGATTAATTAAAAAACATATGTCCATTTTGTTTTCAAATATATATTATGTCAATTCGTCATCCAATTTATTTCAAGAGTTGTATTCTTCAGATTATGAATCGTATAAGAATATGAAAGAAACACTTTCGCGTACAGTAAAGAAACTCAAGGCTTGTTACGCTAAATTAAGCAGAAAACGTAAGTCAGTTTTGAGGTTAATGTCCTAAGTGTTGGTCGAAAATATCGCAGAAAATTCTTAACTAATAAATCAATTTTGTGTCAAAAGAGCCGTTACGAACTGGGCATTACCACATGGAAGACCAACTAATTTACTCTCCGGAAGCAAGCAAAGAACTATCCTCTTCAACTCCGATCTACCCCCCCCCCTTCCCCCCAGGCGACTTACATCTAGTAAGTACGTGTTTGCCAAACACGGAGCCCCGAGCTGAGTCTGGCATTACTACCACTTACTTGTGCAAGACTCCTTCCTTTCTCTTTCCTGATCTTCCTTGGTCACCTCTTGTTCTTTTCGATCCAGACGCTATTAGGGTTAGGGTATCTTTCATTTTCCTCTTTCTTCTGCTCTCTCTCTCTCTCTCATTTAATGATTTATGAAATGTTTTGATATATTGTAATTCAGGAGGGTTTTTAGTGGGTATGGTTCAGTCATTCGGTGAGTCCCACACGCGGGGAGAGTCATGTTGCCACTCCCTAGTGTGTAACTGCATTTTCCCTACCTGTACAGAATTTTAGGGTTCTAGTGACCTCGTTGTTGACGAGCCCTAAAGCCCCACACAAAAAAAATCCTATCAAGGGTCCTAAGACAGAGGTGGATTGAAAATTTAATCAGACTCCTCAGATAAAGAATAAAAAGTTAGCCACATATTTAAAATCAACAGAGTACCAACAAATGTATATTTAATAAAACACAAAAAGACAGTTCAGACGTACGTATTGTTATATAAATATATTGTTTATAAATCATAACTATTAAAATAACTCAAAATTCGAGACTAATTATTACAATAGACCGACGCCCTTATGTAAGAGTCTAGAGAGCCAGTGTATAAAATCTGCCTCTACCCGAAGGAAATCCGGAGAAAAACCTGTGCCAGAACGAGAGATTCTTTTCGAGACAAAAAAAAAAAGTTATTCGTGGAATACAAGGAAATAATATAAAATTAGCGAGTAATTCGGATGATCCAGGAACGATTAATTTCCCAGCTCTGAACGCATGCATTTCGATGGAGCTGTCACCTCCGCATCGTGATACTCGGACGCGATAGAATCGATGGATCGACCGCAATCGACGCAATGGACCAATCGAAAGAGTAATTCGTGTATCGTCGTACGAATGCACTCTCCAGCGACACACGTCCATCGAAACAGCCACCAACGCCCTCTTCACTACGACTCGTCACTCGAGCAGCGGCTGAAACACTGCAGGAGCGCAGGGCGCCACACACTGGCGAGAAACCACGCAAAGGTGGGCATAGCAGCACGAGAATCTCTTTGAAGCGGGGTATATCTGTCACGATGCCATTGGATGTATACTAAGATAAAGAACATTTAAACTTTCAAGCTTACTACTTCCTTCATTTATTTTGTTTATAAGGAAATCGAAAGATAAACAAATATTCAATTTATTTTGTATGTTGGAAAAATAAACGTATTTACTGTCTGGAAGGAGGGACCATTCCATCAATTCCGATAAAGGGTCCTCTGGAAAAAGGCGGATTTAATATTTCAGCACACTCTTAAGATAATAAAAATAGTTTGCTTCTTTTATTATCTTCAGAATATTTAACACATTTTATTTTTAAGAGATTATTCTAGTTCAGTTATTTAAAAATTCGTACAGGAATCAATTTATTGTTCAAAACAATTGCTAATTCACAACTATTGAAATCACACAAAATTTGATCTCTCGATCTATACAAATAAAGTTAATGGAATAGACACTACGACTTAGTTTTAATGAACTGTAAATGGCTAAAAAATACGCATGAAATGAAAATATGAAAAATGAGTTTGCCGTAAACAAAGACATCATTTTACACATTGTATGAAAACTCTTGTTACAATATAGAAATGATGTAATTTGACTTAACTATTGCGTCTAATCTCTATTGTCCTTCAATTTTTAATCACGTGATCACAAGAAGCCAACGAACTAAATAGTGATTATCTTCTTCTTGACTTAATACTCCACTTCTCACTTGCTCGTTGCGTACAATAACTCTCAATCATATGGAGAGATTTACAATTGTCCCCTGCCCACGACGTTTCATTGACCTTCAACTATCGTGTTGGTTTGATCAAAGTTTCAAATTAACAGCTTTTGAAATTTTATTCTTGTGAATTCACCATGTTTTGACATCAACGACGCGATGTACAGTGGGTGGATTTTGAACTAAATTTTCGGAAATTTCGAAAAAATGTAGACAGATACTTTAGGGATCAGCTCGCTAACTCGGCAGTCCAGGATCCTTTACATCGTAGTACTATAAAGTTCGACCATGTCGGCAGAGGATTATATCTAGTACGAAAGTGATAACGTGACTAATATAAATAGTAAAGCTATGTGATTTAAAGATGAAAATCGAAACAAGATATGGTTAAGTTTGCAATAGATTTCCATGGATAGGTCTAACCTCTTTTCTTGTTCCTGAACTGGCAAACGTCGAGGAACTTTTCGGTTCCCGATTATACATGTTCAAGAATTATGATTTTACGCTTTATTCTAATTAGTAAATAATTTTAATAACTTCTTTTGTCTCTAAGTAAATAAATTTGTTGTCAAAGAATAGTTACAAACTGCGTATGACCATGAAGAGGACAATAAACTAATTTACTTTCCGGAAGCAAGCGAGGGACCATCCCATCAATTCGGATCAAGAGCCCTAAGGCAGAGACGGATTTAACGTTTCAGCACAGTCCTGACAATAAAAATAGTTCGGTACGTGTTATAATATTAACATAATACCAACAAAATTGTATTAAAAATTATTTCAGGAGTACGTATTATCAAACTATATATTATTCGGAAAGAATTGTTTATATTATGATGTTGAACTTGACCCGTCATCAATTACCACCAGCCATAACCTCTAAAAAAAATGTTTTTGACCTACATCAGGCAGGTTGTAGTGGTCACAGATTATATTAGGTACAGATGGATCACTCGTAGCAGCGCTCCACTAGCAAGGAGCCGAACTAACCAGCCCCCACCACCCGTTCAA
>NNCF01132745.1:0-13769 GCA_002313205.1 Laupala kohalensis
TAGCCAAAGCGTCAATGCGTCTTTGTCGGCAATGTTGAGAGAATGGGGAAATCTACCATGGAGAGCTTTTGATATTTTTAGCTTGTTATTATTATTATTATTATTATTATTATTATTATTATTATTATTAGGTTGTTTTTCCGACAGAATTATTTCTTTTAAACGTCTAAACGTTGTATAAATGGATAGAACATTATACTCTCACATTCTTTTTAGCTCTTAAATTACGTCTTACCTGTCATTTAAGCAATATTACTTGTATTATTTCACGTTTGAATGAAAAACAATGTCCTATATAAGAAATTATTTTTGAAAATTAATTTTCAAAGTTCCAGTCCTAATATGCTAAAATATATTGTGCTGATTCTATGAATACCCCACTAGTATGGGCCATATTTTTTAGAAGATACAAGTATGTAATACCCAAAAAGTAATAGATGACGTCACCAGAATAGCCAACAACGTTGACGTCGTTACGTATACTTGAGCCAGACTGGAACAAAACATCTGAAATCGCGCCTTGCTGCGCGTATCCTATGCATCAGCGGTAAACGTGTTCTTACTGAGTGTAAAGAATTGGTGATATCAGGGAAATTCCAAACTTCATGAGATAAAAAATCTTGGGACATTTTGATCACCAGATAATTTTGAATGGTGAGAAGGGGAATTTTCAAACCTAACGTGAGTAAAATCTTGGGACAATTTGAACACCTCAGAATTTTGAAACGTAAGATTGGATGAGTGGAGATTGATATCAGATACTCGGAGGTACTTAGCGAGATATTTTTGTATGTTATCTTTTTGAGTTCATCTTCACTGACCCGCATTGTGATTGATAAATTGGCGTGTGCCACTCGGATCTCATTATAATTGATAAATGATCAGACTGTTAACGATAACGTAAGGGACTCATTAAGGTCACGAAACAACTGTATTACATGAAGCGTCACATTGCTTTTTAAAATTATTAATAAATTTGAATTCAAAATGCCCAAACTAAATTTTTTAAGGCGAGATATCTTCCTTGAATTTTTGTGTACCATATTCTCTCCTGCACATTCTCTCTTATCTTCAGTTTTGAGACGCGGAATTTTCAAAACAACTCTGATAAAATTTGTAAATTATATTGAACACATCATCCCTCGTAAATTTTGCATTTAAAGTGTAGTTAAAAACATTTACAGGCGCCACACATACAACATTCAAAATAATAAAATTCGGTCACACGAACAGATACCATACAGATAAAATTATTTCTTCACAACACGAACAGATACCATACAGATACATTTCGGGGAGACCGAATTTTAAGTTACGTTCCTTAAGGAGGCTCCAAACATGCGTCTTTTGGCGAATCCCGAGCGACCGTTTGCCGAATTGAGTGGACGGCTTGCTTTCTTCTTGCCGCATTACGAATATCGATGCTCGCCCTACCGAGAATGGGTGAACGGTGATCGGCATTCGGGATTCGACGAATAATGAATGTTTGGAGCCGCCTATGGGAAAACTCATATGGAGCAGTCCCCACCTACCAACATTCACGTGCCACGCACCCACAAATGTGAATTTCCTAACGCATTCGGTAGAACCATGATTTTAATTTGTAGTATTTATAAAATTGATTTCTTTCAATAAATTAGCATTCATAATGGCAAGTGGAAAGCAAGTGCTAGTGAAAAAACAAAATGTGAAGTTACGAAGGATTCACGCTTTGAATTTGTGGAAAGCATGAAGATTACATGTCACCACTGCGTTGTTACGAAGATGAAAAATCTTAGTCGAGTGTTTTGCATTCTAGTGGATGCTTAGTAAATACAAGGTCACATAATCATTGAAGATAATAGTGACGATGAGGCTGCTGACCAGTCAATACTTTCGATGCTGCTACTTTTTTAAATCTTTGATGACACACCATTTTCAATGTCTCGACTGCGATAGTTTAAACAAAAATCCCATTTTCATTCAACATAACATAATTAATCTGTTACCTGGCGGTGAGGTTCACCGTAATTTAAGAGATTTCTGTTTGTCTGTGAACTCCAGAATTGGATAATATCGACCCACATTCAAGTACTTCCCAAGGGAGTCGCCTCACATGAGGATTCTAGTCTATATGTGACCACCTCTGAGGTCTGTGGTAAGTTGAATGTCAATGATAGACTGGACCCAGAGGTGAGCGGGGTGGCGCAATCGGGAAGCACATGAGCGCGATAAGCTCAAAGTCCTGAATTCGAATCACGGTCCCATCTCCCATATTCATACAACATAACATAATTAAATATCTGGAGTGGGTCCCACTCAACTTTCCAATTACAATTCACATCAAAAACTCGTGGCACTAAACACCCTACAAGCTAATAAAATGTTAAGAAAAAGGTGTTAACAATTCAGAAAGACAAATAATACTAAATTATAATTATTAAACTAAATATTTATATATTTCAACGATAAAACAGTTTCAAAATATTTATCATTTCAATACATAGTAAACTCCTACGTATAATATTTCATGCAATCTATTTTTGCTTATGTTATCTTCCACATTAAACTCTTTGCCATAGCCTTATTGGAAGATTTAGAAAAATCACCTCGTTTTCGAGTAGGTATTCTGAAGTTAAGAGTTAACAACTAATTCGTTTCAAGTCACATAAAATCGCCTTCAACTCAACATATCTCTGGAGTATTAGGTCTTCTATTCGTAGCTCGTAAATTCAATGCAGTATTATTTATCTCAAAATATAAGTTGTTTTGGCTTACTTATGAGCAGACTCACCCATAAATTATTAGATATAGGAACCTGAAATGTTTACAAGATAGTGTTTTTATATGGAACAAGACCGCAAATAAAATATATTGTAATTCCGGTTTTATAGGGGTGAAACGAAGTAAAATGCGAAAAAGTGAAAAAATCTAGCTTTTTCTCATTTTTTAGAAGTGAATTTCATAATCGATTTTTAAAACATTTTCATTAAGAAGTTTTATACTTGAACGGAGCGAGCGAGGCTTAGTGGGTAGAATGCTGAGTTGCTGGTTCGATGGCTGGGGTTCAGGTGGGAATTTTTCACCACACCTCAACATCCAGATTGTCTCCCAGACCTATTCAACTTTCTCTAAAATGAGTACCGGGTCTATCTTGAGGTCTAACTGACTGATGGTTACCACAACTCCTCCTAGCGCCGAGGCCTAGAAATTACGGAGCTCTACCCTCCGTAAACCCTTGGACACCTTCTGGACTAATTGTGGGGCAGTTTGACTTTGACTACACTTTGACGTCAATCGAAAAAATATCTCGATTAGTAAGATGGGCTAAAAGGGCCGTCATGTTTATATTTTCTGAATGATGTCCATATCAGATTCTTCAAAAAGAATTTAAAGGACAGTGGTATTGGCCTTCATCTAACATAGTAACCATAGAGAATGGCAATTTCTATACACCAGATATTATTGATACTGAAAAGGGTTGAATGGACCTTTATGCCCCGCAGACAGCGTAAAAAGGACAGGTTGTGAGGTGAAAAGGATCAAGATACTAATTTTTTTTAGGTAAGTAAACACTACATAACACTGTTTTCCAGAGAGTGATACTGACGATGGTTGGAATGAAGGGGAAAAAGCATTTTTGCGAAAACAAAACCATGAGCAACATTACACGTAATAATTTATTATTCTTCAATGCTAAAACATCAAATCAAAGTCAAATTTCAACTACTTCCTCATTTTATACAAACAGTGCCCAATGAATACGCTATAGTCTAGCCTTTCCTTTCACCCCTGTAGGGAAAATGAACGCGTGTAGAAAATTTTCTTTCGGGGTTGATCCTACTTCATTCTCTTTCCAGTTGTGTACGACGTGGCTGAAGTGGATGGTAGCGTCCGAACGTAAATTCACTAAGATTCTGCTGACAACGCACATCTACGGCGAGGTCGCAATACTGGCATTGGTTCCTCAAATTTAACGTGGCGTTTAGGCTTACTTTTCTGTCACCGCGAGTACTGTAGACTGCATATCGTACGGAAAATTTCAAGAATGCTCTACTTTTCTGTACACATTGCGTCCATTTTGATAGCGCCACCACCAGTGGCATCTGTGCTTACTAGTTGCTGTGTCTGTTGTGTATGTGGTGGTTTTGTCTGTTCCGATGTATTCTTGTTAGTTGAAATTGTAAAATTAATCATAGTAAAAAAAAGTATATTAAATCAATAATTCGTTTATTAATGAGTTATGTTTGTGGATTCAGAGGATTGATGGCCGAGTTGAGGTTAAATGTAAACGTAGGTTTCGGCGACCGGAGTCAAAAGCTCTGCAGAGAACGTCAGCAACTTAATTCTGTTCGATTATGACACATTGCGCTAAAGAAGACCACGGCAGGGTGTATGAAACATCGGTAGTTGTGTCTACTGAGACGCGATTTTTCCCAGACAAATAAGTATACAGTTGAAGTTAGCAGTTTTTGCGTTCCCCTCAGCGTTAATGTATTATTTACTTTTTGAGGATTTTTGTTGCCGATTATATTGTTAAAGTGCGTCATAAAGCAATGCACTTTGCGCAAAGTTATTCAATAAGAGTCTTCGCGCCGAGGCAAGTTCTTCCGACGTATCGTGAAAAGCTCGCATTCATATACACAAAATCTGGGAATAAGGTAATACTCCCGATGCTGTATCTCTGTTGCAAATCGTTCAAATAAAATGTATTATATCATTGTGTTTACTTTCCTTGCGATTGAAAGAAACGTTAAAATTACGTAGTTTCTTGTAATAATAAACAATCTGTTCAGCTAAAATTATGCAAATAATTTCAATGCGAAAAACCTTCATCCGATCATTTATCCATTTGGTGTGTTCGATCTAATTGAATTCACCTGTTTATGAAGCGTGAGTAAAATCAGATATCTGCGATATACATTGCAGAGATCAAATTCAATAAAAAATAATGTTATCTTGTTATTTTAAGCATTTCTCTATTTGTCAATTGTTTTTATTACAATGTTTCTAAAAGTAATTGTTTTACTTATGCATTAGCGTGAGTTTGAAGAAAATTGTGAAGTTCTTCTATTTGAAAGGTGTCGGAAACTATGATGACTCGTATGATATTATGAACCATCCCAACTTCTTGTCATTAATGTACCCGGAAACCGGGCGAAGTTGGGCGAAATGACAAGGGTGATATGCGAATGAGGTGAGGGGTGAACGATGGTGATTGAATGTTGTGGTGGAATGGACGTAACTTACCGAGAACAGACAAAGACATGGTAAAAACTGAGACCATATATGTCACAGACAAAAACGGGACATGGAGATTCCGCAACTTACTGGAATAGAATAGGAGAGATAACCGACGAACTATGCATTTGCAGACAAAACCACGAGACGCCTAGACATATCTTACGTGGCACATACGGACCAGAGAGAGGACACTTTATCAAGATTATTAAACGGCTAGGACTGATGTCATTAAACGAAAGGAGCAAATTACTAGAAACAAGTGGTATTTCAAGCTTTTTCCCATTATGTGGACCAAATAGGAACAATAAAAACAGCGACGTACGAAACAACACACGACACCGACAAAACTGAGCAAAGCTGGAGGCAGTGGCAAAAACATGCCTAGAGGGAAGGAAATGCTCCGAGAAAACTTCCACCGCTCCAAATTCTACTTGGATCAACCCAGAAATAAGCCTGTGTCACGAGAGGTAGAGGGCGCTGTAGCCAGATGGAGAAATAAGAGTAAATGGAGAAATAGATAACAAAGGACACGAAGATAGCAAACAAGGACAATAACATCGGCATTGCTAAGTGGATGGCAAATCAGATGGGAAAAGAGTGAGAAGGGATGGCAGGCTTACAAGTATATACAACCAGTAGACTATGCAAAAAAGAACAGAAAGTGGTTTAAACCAACAAGTCAGTTACTCCAATCCATGACCGGACACGGAAAAATTAGATGATATTTAAAGCGTATAGAAACGTTAGAAAACAATGAATGTGAATGCGGAGAAGGATGGGAAACAACAGACCATATGTTATGGGATTACCCACGATATGGTTCGGAACGTGGATAATTCATTAAATCATTCATGCAGCAGGATATATTAAATAAACACGATTTAAAAACGTTAATACAATCAAAAGGAAAGTATAAACTTTTTGAGGAATATACAACCAAGATAATGGAGATAAAAAGATTGCTAGGAAGTAGATGAAGTGCACACCTCCCCGTTGGCAGAGATGGACAACACCTCAACGTCGGCCGAGCTGCGCAGACAGAAAAGAAACAAGAAAAAAAACTATGATTCCAACGGTACGTTATATTGCAAATGCTATGTAAACAAGGTAGCCAATAGGCTGTAAGAAAATTTAAAAAAGCGCTGTGGACTACGCCATGGGTGACACATTCAGAGTGAGGTGGACAAAGGAATTTTTCGGGATGTTGAACGGAATGAATGCACTTCGCAGCGCTGGAATACCTCTGTCCGGTGCAAGGTAACGTCTCTTCATCTACATACACAGTATGAATCTTAATAAAAGGACAAACTTTAGTTTTGATATATTTTAAAAATTTATTTAGAACTTTGCATTAGGGTCTTATGCTACAGCGTAAGATATTTTACAGATAATTAGTCTAGAATAGAAATATTTTCAGGATAAAGAAAAATAGAAAAAGAAGTATATAATAATAAATTGTGAACCCTTATTATGAACAAGAAACCATCAATAGAGCAATTAGAAATAACTGAAAGGAAATTACTCACAAAAATCTTGGGTCCAATAAAAAATGGAGAAGAGAGGAATAATGAAATTTTTTCACGCATTGAAAAAATTAAAGACACAATTAGGAAAAAAATAATTGCCTTTTATGGGCACCTCAAAAGAATGTATAACAAAAAACTGACAAAAAAGTTGTTTAGTTATTTTGGAAAGTTGAGAATGGATAATACTTTGTTTAAGGAGACTGAGGAAGACATGGAAGAACTTCATATTAGCTCAGAGGATATATCATCAAGAATAACCTTTCGAAAAAAATTGCAAAGGAGTAAATGTTTCCAGGAACCTCTAAGAAAAAGACGGGAGCAAGATGGACGGAGTAAAGAAAAGATAGGCATAGAGAAAGAATGGAGGAGTGGTGTAAAGAGAAGAAGAAGAGGAAGAAAAAGAAGAAGAAGAAGAAGAAAGGAAACCCCAGTTGAAATGAACTTAGTGCATAAGGGCTTATACGAATAGTAGTAGTAAATTGTGGATCGAGAGTCATACGTAAACTCAGTAAATTTTTAAATCATGGTTATGGTGGGTCGAAAAATTCACGAGCGTGGTTCACGTTTCTGATTCTTCTAGCGTGGGGGAGTTGTTTTCCGATTTTTAAGTGGTTTGCTGTCGGGATGTTTTGCAGCATTTTTTTGAAAGGTGAAAGTAGTAAAATTTGGACAAACTTCAGAGGGACAGAAAAAGGAACAAAAAAATCTTATCAACATATGTCAAGAAATGGAAGGTTATTCCGTAACAAAGTTCCTCGTACTAGTGTCTGACGGGTATTAATTTAAAGTATTATTTATTTGATGTCGCATTGCTATCATTCCACGTGCTTGACCGTAGACAAAAACCATCTCGGCTTACTCCTGAAACGGACCATTGTGCTCCGACATGGATAAATTCACACAACGACATGCAAACCACAGTTTACAATTTTTCAAGTGCCATCTACGTTAGCAATGTATTAATAAGTATTCGGTTTGAGGGAATTTCTCACCTTCCGACTTTCCCACCGATTCTATATCATACGTTTATTCCCCACAAGGGAAATATAATTCCACTTCGTGATTATAAATAATAATTGTCAAAATTAAGAATTAATTTCTACTAATGTCGCAACAATATTTCATTGTTATACTAGTATATCATGGTATTTCATAGGGTATCAGTATCAATGTATAATAAGTATCAGTATCAATGTATAAAGATCAAATTTCAATTAGCTTTAAAAAAGAACCACTCCTCAAAATGACCTGAACTTAAAACTGAATATACTCGAAGAAGGAAGAANTTAATTAAAGAACAAATTTCAATTAACTTTAAAAAAGAACCACTCCTCAAAATGACCTGAACTTAAAACTGAATATACTCGAAGAAGGAAGAAATGGTATGGCATCAGAAAAGAATAGTTCCAAATTTTAGCAATACAAGGCGCTTTAAATGTCATAATATGCAATATAAAAATGCGTGGTACATGACGTTTTCTTCACATTTCGTCTGAGAAGCTTGGCATGACAATAAAGATCGCGCTCTGTTTGTTAAGCTCTTTTATAAGAATGGTGACTGTGCGCCAGTAGCTCTGAAGAAGTTCCGGGAAGTAAAGGATACGAAAAAATGTTGCGGTATGATATCTGCCAAGGGTCTGGAGAAAATGATTAAAAAATTCGAAGAGACAGATCTTTTGAAGAGCAATATGGTAGAGGGAAGATACGAACTGCTTCGACGCCAGTAAAAGATGTGGCCACAGCATTGCAGGAAGAGACGAGCGGCGGAGTGCAAACGTGCAGTGCACGGGGAATTGCCCGAATTTTGGACATGCCTGTGACCACGGTGCATAAAATGTACGAAACATCCTGCATAGCTATCCAAACAAAATTACCCATGTTCAGGAGTTGCTTCCAGTTGACCTGCCAGTAAGACAAACTTTTGAACTGGAATTTCTTGCTCGCTTGGAAGTGGACAATGTGTGGCCATGGGGCGATCTGCGAACAGACTAAGCCTATTTCTATGTCTAAGGACATGTCAATACTCAGAATTGCAGAGTATGGGCAACGGAAAATCCGCTAGCACATCAACCAGTACCTTTTCGTTCTGCAAAGGTAACTGTGTGGTGTGGGTTAACGGATCGTTTATCGTAGGGCCATTGTTTTACGGAGAGATGGGTCCTGCGTGTCATGTTACCTGTATTGTCAATGGTAAACGCTATGAGAGCCTTTTGCGCAACCACGTCATTCCAACACTTCAACAGCGCGCATGTGTGGATAGCATAATATTTATGCAAGATGACACTCCTCCGCACATTTCAAAGCCAGTGAAGTAAATGCTCAAGAGATATTTCGGAAACGATAGAATAATCTACCGTCATTTTCCAAGAGCCTGGCCATCAAGATCACCTGATCTTAATCCGTGTGACTTCAGACTGTGGGGTTATGTTCAGTGTTCTAAAAAATGTTGTGTTCAGTGGTACTATTGCAAACTTAGGCGAATTGAACTTTGCACAACACATTCACAACGTGACCCTGAGACACTCCGATCTCTTGTGGAACATGCTGTATCCCGGCTTCAACTTTTGACGGAAAACTGTGGAGAACATATGGAATATGTCTTACTTTAATTAGGATTTAATTTTTGCTTCTTTGTCGTTTTTGGTTTCAGGACAATGAAAACTGGTTTCATTGTTGCAAAATTTGGAGCTCTTTTTCTTATGCCATACCGCATCCCCCTTCCTCGAGTTTGCGGCCGTGGGTTTCTATGCAATTCTCAATCCTTGTGACGAGCCCTATCTCCCCTAGAGGTTTGTCGCAAGGATGCTGTATTATTGTGGGATATTCTGTATTATAAAAGTGAATTACCACTCACTGACTAATTACGAAATCACAGAAACTAGAAAACTTACAAACTTGAAATTTGGCAGATAGATTTCTTTTAGGGCGTAGAGTGTAAGTCTAAATTCAGCCCTCCCGAAATAGTGTAAGTCTAAATTCAGCCCTCATGGGTGAATAACAACACTAGTTTCCCTTTTGGGTGCTGTGGAAACGGGTTGATGTGTAAAACTAAATGAAAACTAATTTTAAATTTCAAAAAAAAAAAAATTAAAATTGCATTGGATCCATAGTTCTCGGGTTGGAATTGAAAATACATCATCAACATCTTACTGGAAATCAATGGGAACATGAGAAATAATAAAGTTGAAGACTATTACAAAATTCACGCGAGGAAATCGTGGGTACTCCGCTAATTAAAAATAAAATTGTAAAAACAAGGAAGTCTTTTTAAATGCCCGTCGTGCATATAATGCCATTTTCTTGTCAATTTTATAAAGTATTGTATTGAAATATGAAAAGACAATCTTCAAACTCCCCCCTTCTAAATTTTCTGACTGACTTGCTGACAACAACGCTATCGGTATGATATATTATTTTCGTATGTGCCATTAACTAAAATGGATATTAACTCTCTTACATAAATGTTGCTCAACTAAATATCTAAAAATCAATAATTTAAGATATTCTTCTTTTTAATGGGTGAAAATATTGTCCCCGAAAAAGGAGAAAAACTTTTCTTAATGGGGGTGGGGAATAGGGCTAGTGTCACGTAATTAGAAAGAGATATCATGACAGATTCATAATGGAGGGAGAAGAATTTACGTAATTTATACACGGTCCCTTAGAGTTCCATAGTAAACGTTAGTTAGAGCTCCAATGGCGTAAACGTCCCTGGTTTAGGAGATTTTCGAGGTCAACGTACTTATTCAACTGCTACGTAATTCGTAATAAATATTTTATTACTTATATCAATATATAATTTAATTCTGTAACAATTGAGACAAATTATTTGTTGCAATTTTGGTAACGAGAAACAACATAGGTCAAGTGAATATTCTGTGGAATCAACGCTCTTTTATGCAAATGAGTGATATTTCTCAAATTAATTATTGAAATCTCTCAGGTTTATTAAAAATCACGCTATCGGCAGTTCGATACGTGATTGACTGTGACGTCACTCAACCGACGCTCGGCGACACCGCTGCAACCATGTTTTCGATTTCAGACGTTCTTTCTCATTGACTCGCCCCACTTCTCATCTGGCTCCAACGCCGACAACTTCTCTCCAATCCTCACTCGGGGCACCACGTACTCCTCTTCACTAGTAGTCTGTCCATGAGACGATGTTATGGTCATGTATTCTCGCGCGCTCATCTGAAGCCCATCTGACGCTTTCGACCATCCGTGGAGCTGATTCTTCAACATCTACTTAACTTCAACCCAAATCATCAAATCTATATCAATCCAACGTCGTCTAGGTCCGAACCACGAGGCATTTGGAGTATTACGTTATCATTGCATTGCGGCATCTCATCCAGACTTCATGGAATACTCAATGTTGTGTCATTTGAATTACTTATTTTAATGGTTTATTTTGCTAGTTGCAATTTCGTGTTATTAAATTATTTTGTTGGCACTTCTATTGCTCCACTCCCATCTTAACCACCTTCACATTTTTTGGCGCTTAGTTCTCTTGTTACAACACACATATGCACTTAAATTTTCCCCTAAATTCTGTACATTATTTATTGCAAATATATTACATTTACAATCACAAATATTTTTCTTACAATCTTTCGTCATACGTCCAAAAAAGCTGTAAAAATTTAATTTCATACGAAGCTCGAAACTATAGAAAATGGCTTAAAATTGTTCATCCACGAACTTGCACTGTGTTGTTAATAATCGCTGTTGTTCTGCCAATTAGCCAAGAATACATTCAACTGAAGCACAGACCTCCATAATGTTGGGACCCGCGCATAGTTGAAAGCCGAATCATATTACTTGCATGTTGGCGCAAATTGTTATGACACTGTTGCCTGGCTGTTGGAGCTGGTTCACAGAACGTTCACAAGATGATCATCGAACCCCTCTAGTTGATACAAAAAAATCTTTGTAGTATCTATTTGATATTATCACCAGTGGCGAACCGGAATAACACGTATTTGCCTTAACGTATTGAACATTCAAGAATTCTAATACGGGCTCCCTCCCCAACCTCAGCTATATATCCTTTGTTAATGCTTCGACGTGACTTGACGAGCATCCTTATAAAAATACATTTATACAGTTGTTTAACAGCGGGGGAAAATTGCCCTACGGTCCGGCGTGGATCAGCCATTCACTGGAGCACATTTACCCCACTTAGAAAAATGCTAGATTCAAGGTCTGTGTGTGCNCGTATTTGCCTTAACGTATTGAACATTCAAGAATTCTAATACGGACTCCCTCCCCAACCTCAGCTATATATCCTTTGTTAATACTTCGACGTGACTTGACGAGTATCCTTATAAAAATACATTTATACAGTGGTTGAACAGCTGGGAAAAATTGCCTTACGGTCCGGCGTGGATCAGCCATTCACTTGAGCACATTTACCCCACTTAGAAAAATGCTAGATTCAAGGTCTGTGTGTGCTGCAACAATTCGCTCGGCCCCTACCTCAAAAACTAAAGGACAGTCGAGAGAGTCATTCCACCCTTAACTATCTCTTTTTCAATTTCATCTTTTCACCTCAATCTCATCCTTCTACCCATAAAACCGTCATAACTCCCATCAATTTATCCTTTTATCCCTACCTCATTTCTACCTTCTCTTCCACTTTTCCCCGCTAATGAGTGCCTACGTCGCCGGTTTCCGGCAGACATGGCACTCGCATTCTATGTTTTAGTAGGACTTGTCAAAATTTAAGTCGTGCAGCCAATCCACGATGCAGGCGCGGACAACCGATGCCACACACTCGAAAGTCGAGAGAGTGAGCGCTCTACCCGCAGAACACTAAACTAAACCGATCTTAGTTCCACTTTTCTCTCACCGTTGCGCCACCAGTACGAGAATGAATTCGATTTGATTCGTAGACAATTGGAACGAATTATTAATTATTTTTAGGTAAAATGTTATTTATTTTTTAAATAGCAATTTCCCCACTTTGTTGAATTGATTTAAGTAATGAAGCAAATCTTCGAAAGAAGAGTTCGGATTTTTGACAATAAATTATTCATTATATTAAAGTCTTTTGAGCAACTCTTTTTAAAGATTTTTGTGTCCGACGTGAAAAAGCTTGGAAATACTTTCCCACTTTCAAGAATGATAAATTAATTAAAAACATGAAATCTGGAAATAAACTTGAAATGACTCTATAACTTATAGGTCTTCAATTGGAATTGCGATAAATTATTTGCGTGATATTTTGTGATTAATGTATTTTCTAACTTAACGTAAATTCGGTATCACCATCGTGGTATTACTCAGTGGGGAATCCAGACTTTTTTTTCAATAGGGGAGGAGTATGACAAATTTGGAAAGCGTGATGTAAAATGATGCAATTATAAGATAATTTACGATTCTGGAACTATACAATTTTACAACCCAATGCAAATAATAAACGTACATACCAAATACATATAATTTACTTTTTTCTCCAAATACAGACCTCTTATATTTTCATTCATGCTTTAGTCCGCATCATCACTGAACCTGGGTATGTAGTTGAATTTCGTCCTGGCTCATACCACTATCACGTTCATTGGATTCATTCTGATTACCAATAAAACTTGCGGCAT
This sequence comes from Laupala kohalensis, assembly GCA_002313205.1. Taxonomy (NCBI): domain Eukaryota; kingdom Metazoa; phylum Arthropoda; class Insecta; order Orthoptera; family Trigonidiidae; genus Laupala; species Laupala kohalensis. Next base: position 13,352 of record NNCF01132745.1, read on the forward strand.
CTACCTATACCTTTATTCAATGAATTAAATATCTTAACACTTCCTTGCATTTATATTTATGAAACGGTCGTGTTTGTTAAGACCGAAATAGTGAAGCAACACCCTTGCTTTATACGAAACAGACTCGTTCACGAACACAAAACTCGCAATAGGAATAATATTCATCGCCCTAGAGTGTCAACCACTTTTTGCTAAAAAGGACCTTATCATTCGGGAATCGTTCTATATAATTCCCTGCCCAAGAATATAAAAGACATTATAAAATTGAATGTCTTCAAATCCGCGGTTAAAAACTACTTCCTGCACCAGTGCTTCTACTCTGTAAAAGAAATTATTGATTTTAATAAAAGTTAAATTCGTCTTGTACTTTATCACGCCCTTGCTGTAGTACTTTTTAAATAACTTATAACAATTTCAA
>NNCF01132746.1:0-43307 GCA_002313205.1 Laupala kohalensis
TAGTAAACGTTTAAAAACTATTAACTGGTTATACAGCAATAAGGTAAACATAAAAAGTTTGAAAATATAGTTTTAAAAATCATTGTCGCTTTAAAAATGTTGACACTGAAAATGATTAATTAATGAATTCTCGAAAAAAATGCACCTTCTTTATTAAAATAAATGAATTATGGATTAATGACAACATATGTAACAGGAGTGAATTGCCTGTCAATAAACAATTACAACAGAATAAATGCATCGTTACCACCAATTAAATTTTCTTATAATTTCCAAGAAATATTCAATTATACAGTTTTAAATTACAATTTTTTGTTCGTTCTGAAACATTTTCATGTAGAATTCAATTCAAATACAATATGATGAGAAAACGTTCTCTAAATAATTTTTGGATACAGGTTACTTTGGCACATGTACCACAAAAAATCTAACAATTAGCAAATTAATATATTTTTTGTGGGGCTTTACGGCTCGTCGACATCGAGGTCATTAGAGCTCTAACATTTTTATACAGGTAGGGAAAATGCAGTTACGCACAAAGGAGAGCCAACATGACTCTCCCCGCGTGAGGGACTCGCCGAATGACTCAACCATACCCACTAAAAATCCTCCTGAATTACAATTCAAAACTCAAATATCAACATCTCATTTTTAAAAAAAGAAAGAAGAAGAAGAAGAAAGAGGAAAATGAAAGATACCCTAGCGACGGGGTCGAAAAGAACAAGAGGTGACCAAGGAAGGTCAGGGAAGAGAAAGAAAGGAGCCTAGCACAAGTAAATGGAAGTTAATAAAACTAATTTAAATTTATATGACAGTGCAGACGACCGAAGACCCGCATCGTTTCGTTATCACATTGTACTACAACGTCATGACTCACGACACTCACGTTGACAGTATAATTCTTTACGTTCGTAAAATATTTTATTTCTACGCTCGTGTATTTTAAGCTCTTGAATGGGTAGATTTGATAGGATATTCGCGTCCATTCTAGGACCTGTGGGTGAAAAATGAATTATCAAAGGGCAACTTGTAACTACGTGTGACCACCTATTATTCTAGCTTTTGTTTTTGAACTTTAATACACACACACATACACAAATATCCATACTACTACACAAATGCGTTACGCGAAAACGTGTCTGTCTGTTTCCTATTTGATCACGAGTAAACCTCAGAACCGATCGCGATAAAATTAAGCAAGGACAAGGATGTGTAGGATGAACACAGGAGAACTTTTATTTTCTAAATGTGTGAAAAGAAAGACACAAAATGACGTTGAAGATAAATGTCGATGAAATCGGTCATTTTCACTTCCGCTGCCCAAGCGGTTAGATATGTGACAACTATGAATGGCGATATTGTTGGCCTCAAAGAGTTCCACAAGAAAGTCCGTGACAGTATTGTCTATCTACGAAAAGTAACCTTAATTAACGACAAAACGTTACTGAAAATAGAAGTGTTAAAATACTTCAATTTAAGAAAGGAAAAATTCATCATCAAATTTAATTAATTATTTGTTTCTTGCATTTAACAAAGATAGAAAAGTCTTTAAATCGTAAAATTTCTATTAATAGTTTAGATTTTATAAGAAATTTAATGAAACGATACAGCCGCGTCCATTTCCGGAGGCGAAAATTCGACCGGTGCGGTTCCCACCAGATGGTCAACAGAAGGATTTAAGAAAAGCCATTGTTGGAAATAGACTGCCATACACAATAGACGGCGCCGACTTAGTATGAGTTGCAAGCGCATCTCGTGATTCCTAGATCTGTTTCAATGTTCCATTACAAGAACAACGCGGGCGAAGACTAGAATTATTTATAAAATTCTTCCACTTTGAACTTCCGAAGTTTTCAATGTAGTTCCTTTTTACCTGGAAATAAATCAATGGATGATGTAAAAAAATTGAGTTGAAACAAAAGAAATGTGTAAGCTAAATTAATACTGTATACAATTCAAAGAAGAAGAAAAGATTTTGTTGTAAAAAATACGTATTTTTCTTTAATTTCATATCAACAGTTGCAATAGAATTTCTTTTCCGAAACATGAAAAACCGAAGCCAATTCGCAACTTTGCGCGCATGGATGTATTTCTTTCATTTTCGGCGCAGCGCAAAGCCTTCTTTGCCCCTTCCCCTACGCGTCGGTTGTCAACAATGCGAGTCGGCAGCGCGTCAGAGCGCGTGCGCGGGAAGGAAGGGAGGCGGAGGGGTGCGGCGTCGTGGATGGGAAGGGCGCCTGGCGACAAGCGTCAGTCCTCCGCGCGACACAGCGCGGTCCACGGCGAAGACGCTGACGGAAAGCGAGGTGAGCCAGCGCCAGACGGCCGTCGACGACAGACGCTTGACGCGGGACTTCAACAACGCGCGCTCTTCCCTAGCGGATCCCGGGTTTCGTTCCTTGGGTAAGTCACCCACTAACCAATATCTTTCTAATTTCATCACACATTTAACTACCGCATATTATAGACAATTATATTAATCCTAATGGATTAACGATGAGCAATTGTAAATGTTCATTATGACGGCCCTATGTGAAGCGTTTCACTTCAGCATTGTTAACTCTGTTTCTACTTGTTTTTATCTTCAAGACGTTGTGTATTTCACAAAAATGTTTTAATTTAATTTTTAAATATGGACTTGCGATTCAATGAGGTATTAATGTAAAATGCAACCTAATGAGGGAACAGAACTTTATCCCGAAAGGTTGTTGATACACTTCTTTAAAAGAGTTAATATACCGTGTGTTGGTAGATACTAGTTGGTGAAGATAATATGATTGTCTATAATTTAATATGTGTAAGTGAAATGTGTGATTGATTTATTGACAGACAATCAATATCCAAGTGGTATAATACAAATATCTTTCTAATTCCGTTGAACAGTGGTTCCCAAACTTATTAGAGTCGCAATTCCCTTGATATTTAATATAAACCATTTATGTATCACTATACGGTAAATTCATATAATTTACTTTACCATGAATAAAGTTTGTGATAGTGAATTCATTGTTCAAATGATAATGTAATATTTTTGGTTGAAAATAAATAAAAGGGAAAACTCTCGGTTGTACTGCCTTCTCGGTGAAAATTCAAAATTTCAAGACAAATTTTCATTTACTTTCTTCTAGTTAATATTTTGAAATTATTATCTAACTTCCCTGAAAGTCAAATTGACCATTCAGAATAGTGTATGCGGTTTTAATTCATGCCCATTACACCTCTCGCTGATAACTATATTACTTTTCGAACGTAAACATTAACAATAAATGTGAAATGAAACAAGTAAAGAATTATATAATATAAAAATAAATTCCTGTCAAGGTCTTTAGAAAATTGTAAATTATGTTTAAATTTAAAAAATAATGTTTACATTAACGTCATAATCTCAGAGGACGCACCAATCTAAGACTTTCTTTTCGTTACGGAAGAAACATATTTCTATACGTCTCCATATCTGGGAACTTAACAGGAGTTAATTTTTCTGTCCAAAGTGGAGAAGGCACGACGCTCCTGGCAATGAAATGTTTCACCACTGGTGTACACTGATACCAATGGATAAGCATATCGTCAGTTTCAAAAAGCCATTTTTATGTTCCCCAAGATATCTTTTTCCCAAGTGTAGGTCAAGATTCGTATGAATGTTTCATAAATCCATTGAAATGTTATGAGATGATAATACGTAATATAATTCGAACCTCAAAATTCCAGTTAAACCGACGAAGAACTTAAATGTATCGAAGCGTTATTGGTTTCTTTAGAGACAAATAAATCTGTCATTTTAATTTGTCAAGATCCCATTATAATTGTGTCAAAAAATTTTCAGATTTTAATACTATTTATGTAGATGAATATAATAATAATAAATTTATTGTCAAAAAAACAGTACAAACTGCGTATGACCACGTGGAGGACTATAAACTAATTTACTCTCCGGAAAAAGCAAGGGACCATCCCATCAATTCCGATCAAGGGCCCTAAGGCAGAGGCGAATTCAAAAATTTCAGCAAACATTTTAGATAAGATAAAAATTTAGCTGCGAGTTATAATACTAATGGAATAACAATATGTTTGTAATTTAACACAAAAAATTTATTTTACACGTACAAATTATTATCGAACTATAGATTATTCTGAGTATATAGTGTTTAAAAATCATAAGAATTGAAATAACACGAAATTCACGATTTATTATTACAATAAACACGCTCCTAGACAAAAGCCTAGAGAACCTGTATAAGAAATCCGCCTCTACCCGAAGGAAAACCGGAGCAAAACCCGGGCCAGGATGGGGTTACGGAATTAATGTACACAACCGTGCCAAAGTTGAGTACACATAAAACAAAATTAATATGAGCCATAAGACAACACAATCATGAAAGAAAAAATATATGAAACTATACCACTTCACTTCTTTATAGTGTCATCATGATGTGAAGAAATTTGCCTGATTTTAATCTTAATTTCATTTTCTTGAGTTGTTTTTAATCTATTGATTTTTATTCCTTATTATAAACTCTGACTCTCCGAACAAGACCTTCACTCCTAAACGGGTTCGTATTGCTTCCTCTTAACACAATCCTTTATTATTATTATTATTATTATTATTATTTTACACATTGCGCTGTTCTTACTGAAGAAATGCATGAACTTTTAAGCATACATTTTTAATCGCAACATTGAAACTAATTTTTCAAATTATTTTGCTATTTTTCATAAATTTGAAATACAGCTTTTTTGAAAAGAAAAAAACAATTTTTTTACTCCCGTGTAATTTTATGTTTTTGCATCGTAGACATTTTTGAGATTTTTAAATTACATACTAATAACTTGTGTGATATTCGTGAATATGTCCGTCAGTAGTGATTTACATCTTCTTAATAAAAACGATATTGTTCGAAGTACTTTTTATTTAACGGATGCCATTTCTATATCTAAATTCATCATTTACCAATTATGACAGTGCGTTTGGCAGGTATGATCTTAGTCTTTCATTGAACACGTCAATCCGCACGGTGAAATTCTGATTTGTGCGAAACAAGAAAATCAAATTCCGATAGTCAATCAAACCACTGAAATCCGAACTCCATAAATTCATTTCCATGCATCACACTTGACAGTGAGAAATCTGCATTTAATACAATAAGCATTTACATTAGACAGTCGAGTTACTATTACTTTCAGATCTGAAAAATACTGAGGAAAATATGTTGTTTATTAGAATAGGATATTTGAAAATATAAACAAAAATGAATAAATTTGACCTTTAAACCCAAAAATAATTGATGCATGTTTTACAGAGTGATGCTAGAAAAATAGCAACGGTTTATAACAACACATTCGCAAACAGTGACGGATCTAGACCGCAATCAAGTGGGGAGGGCTAACCGGGGAGAACTTTTGTTTAAAAACTATGGTTTTAAAACACAAATTTTATAAATATTATCTTTAAATAAAATGCAACAAATAAATAATTAAAAATCTGGTATTATTAATAAAAATAAGAATTATTTATAAAAGTTATTAATCTGGTATTATTAGTTTTATTAATATGGTATTATTATTATTAACAATTATTAATCTGGTAACATTTTTACAAAGTATGCCATTTATCAACTTCAACTTTATCTGTTAAGAGTTCAGGTCCAATGTGTGTGTGCTGTCTCTTATACACATCTAGATGTGTATAAGAGACAGGCACACGCCTTGTCAAGGTCGCNTTTTTAAAATGTATGTAATTGCAGGAATTGAAACCTTTCTGGAGGTGTGAAAGTAATGGGAGTTTGATATTCTGCAAAGGAAACGTTTCCATTTACGTACGGAAATTCCACACAATCACTGCGAATCCCAGGAGTGAGTGATTGTGTGCGTTAAGTAATGGAGTAGTTCCCTCAGGTCCTCTGGAGGATCTTGGAGGACGGAGGAATCGCCACTAAGCTGAAAACAGCGCCCCAGAGAGGAGAATTAATGGATGCAATCAACTGGTTCATTGTATTTAACGCTCTTGGAAGTTTACGATTCAACGGAACACTGCTGACAAATGGGTCATTCTCGATACGAAATTAATTTATTCTTATAATAAATATATTGCCAAAAAAGGAGTTACAAACTGCCTATGACCGCGTGGAGGACAATAAACTAATTTACTCTCCGGAAGCAAGAAAGAGACCATCACATCAATTCCGAACAAGGGCCTAAAGGCAGAGGCGGATTTAACATTTCAGCAAACTCCTAACAGTAATTTAGGGGTTGCGAATTTATAAATAGTAGTAATTTATTTTTCGCCATTTCCTTCTTAATATCATTTTCTTTTATGATAATTATAATCCCTAAAAAAGTATTTCATTATTTAAAAATTGTTTGGCAATTTTGAAAGATAGAAAAACTTTTCCCTCAATTTTCGTTCATCTCTATGGTGTCTTATTTCCCTGTTGGTGGTGATAATAAGAACCCACTGATACTACAAGTAATTGAAATAAAATGTTAGGAATTTGAAAAAAACATTCTGTTATATTTTGTGGGATATTTCGTTAGCATCCAATAATTTATTTGTCATATATCAGCCGTTTCGAAATATGTAAAGTTTTTTTGTAGATATCCAGTAAGAAAATATGTTGTAATGTGATATTAGTCTCATTTGCCCTGATACCTGGGCAAATTGTTTTCCTTAAAAGTCCAGAGGATGCTCTGTTATGAATTCATTTCTTAGAGAGGGGTCTTGTCAATATTGCTGTTAATGAACCGTTCCGATCTCCGCTTCACTCCTTCTCTTTAAATAACCCAGCTTCAAGAGGTGATAATACGATACATCTAAGTACTTTGGCAATATTTCTTTACTGAATGAAACCGGGTTCTTACATGCAAATATAAACTTTATAAATATAAACTTTATCGTCTAAAACGCAGTTGCAAACTGCGTATGACCACTTGGGGGACAATAAACTAAGTTACTCTCCGGAAACAAGTTAAAGACCATCCCATCAATTCCGATCAAGGACCCAAGGGCAGTGGCGTATTTAATATTTACAAAAAAAATTATTTAATAAATATCTACTGTTATCCATTTATTATTCAAAAGTAAATTGTAGATATTTTGCGCAGTACAAATTCGTGATTAATAAAATAAAAATATTAATGACATTCCCGTCCAAGGAAAATCCGTCACTACCCGGGGGAAAACCCGGAGACCAAGATGGGGGATAATGTACAGAGATGATGTACACAATCGTGGCAAGGTTGTGTACAGTTAGAAATAAACTATTAAAAAACAAAAAGGGGCAAAACAACATGCATGAAAAAAGTCCTTAATCAGTATCTAGAGTACTATAACAATGGCGAGATAAAATATAAGAGATATTAACATCACTTACATCACTCGAAGTCATACGGGAAACAATATTTATTAGGAAATTGACACTCTCATTAACGTCATTTTTTAAAAATCTGTAAATTCTTCCATATTATAGAAACAATGGCAAATTAAAAAGCTAGTAACAGAGGATTATCGTAAATCTGCACTACCGTAAATTAATTACGTTAACACACATTGTCAAAAGATGAAAAGATTTTCTAAAACAAATATAAATGTGTGGTAACAGAAGCAGGTAAGTGGAAAAAGCTACATGACATTTCAGAACGTGCATAGGAGCGTGGTCATGTTTGGTTTTTATCCCATCTCTATGTCGAGTTGCTGTTTCTCGTTTTTCAATTATTACAGCGCTACGTGTTAGAAAACATAGTCACCCGCGTGAAATTCTTCCGCGAGGGAAATTGTGTTCAGAGAAATAAAAGAATATTGCTCAATAGTACGCGCAAGAAGCTTATGATGAGAGTATCGTTATTCTACAATTAAACGTCCCTTACATAATCAAATTAAATAATTAATCAAGAGCTTACGACCGTTAACGGACGAACAGTTCATATTGTACAAATGAATATTCTGAATTTACGCACAGACACGGAAAAGCTATTTGGTAATTACAATACAATATTTTAACATGTTTGTGTGGTTTCTTCTTTTTTGTAAACAACATATTTTGTGTTTATATGTATGTTTAATATCATGTTCAATTGTCCTGTTATATTTTTTTGTTAAAATTTGTAACACTTGACGACTTCAACGTCAACTCCATACGTTGTGCGCTTTAAATCACAAAATTCTGTTTGCGCGTTGTTTGATTAGAACATGTTGTTTATTCATTTTCTGAAATTAAAAGTAATACATAATACAAAGTTAAGTATAGATTATTTTAATGATTCGCCTTTCACTTCTTGTAAAACGGAGTGTTAATTATGGTTAGTGTGTAATTCGAATTTTCTTTTAACTATGAAATTGTTTGATGTTTTTTTTCCCTCTGTATGATGCAACAAACACGATTATTTTATTTTCTGAAAATTGTACCTTTCGATGCATTTTTGAAGTATTTGCTTTTTTATAAATTTCTGATAATTAAATAGAAAAGTTAAACATGACACGCCTTTTTCCGTGTTTGTTTTTTAAAATTTATGTATTATATTTCAACAACGAATTAAAGAGAAGCAGTGTTTTCAATTTAAAGCACTGTTTTAGCGATACATTAAAATTATTTGTGTTGTAGTTAGGAATATAATATGAGTGGAACAAATGTCACTATTTTATAATGCTTGTTTACATATTTTTGTCTTATAAATCTACCCTGTTTATTGCGAAATTTTAAATTTTTATTAGTAATCTTAGTTTCAATCTTTCAAATGCTATGAAGTGCAGGACTATCTATCGAAAGGCAGTTAATATACGAGGTATTGCAGACATGCGTTATCACAAACTTATTTTCATAGACTGATGAAAAATATGGTGGAATCGCATTTATTAAATATTTTTTCAGTAGAATTTTTAAAGACTATCCTTTAATTCTACCTTTAACATGTTTCTCGTGTAAGAAGTCACTCGCGAGTTTTGTCTCATGTTCCGCTCTCTGTTCTGCATTTGTACAGTCGAAACATTCATTGACGTTTAATCCAATAGGATCATAAATAAGCTGGAATTTAACTACAAAGTTGCAATGTGTATGAACAATAGTAACGACTATTAAATTATTAACGAAACTAAAATGGAAATATACTTGATTTTTTAATATTTGAATTTCGAAACATAATTTGTGTAAATGTTACTCTACTGTTTTTAAATCCATTATTGTCATCTGTTTGAATATCAGACCTCAACGGAAACGATTGTTAGTTATTTCTGTACAATCCTCCAAACAGAGAATGCCACAAAAGATTTTCCGCTATGAGAGTTAATTTGTTCTGCAAAGAAAAGGCGAAGGACGGTCTCTGGGGTTTCTTTGATTGGATTGAGGGGGATTTCTTATACGGGTTCTCGGCTTTGTCTAGGGGCGCGTTTATTGTAACAATAAATCATGAATTTACTGTTATTTCAATTCATCTGATTTTTAAACTCTATACTCAGAATAATCTATAGTTCGATAATAATTTGTACATGTAAAATAAATTTTTTAATTGTGTTAAATTACAAAAATATTGACATTCTATTAGTATTACAACTCGTTGACAACTATTCATCTCATGTAGGAATGTTTGCTTAAATTTTTGAATCCGCCTCTGCCCTTGATCGGAATAGATGGGATGGTCCCTTGATTGCTTCCGGAGAGTAGATTAGTTTCTTGTCCTCCACGTGGTCATACGCAGTTTGTACACCTTTTTTGACTATAAATGTATTTATTTGTTTGTTTTTTCTCTTTGCTGAATAGCTCTCCTGATCGAAGACTGAAATTGCGAGTAGTGCGCGTGAGAGTTGATGTAGGGAAGGAGCTTAAACGAAAGTGCAAATAAAACGTTCTGCTTCGTCAGTTGGGAAGTAATCAGCAACGAGGATCCGTTTCCCAATACGATTTCGTGGAATCCGTTCTCCCTTGCAGCCACTACTGATAGGCTACCATTATTATGGGAGAATTCGCATTGGCCGGTAATCAACGCTCTGTCGATGACTGAGTGGTAATCGTAGTGGCCTTTTAAGACGGCACTAGCGTTGGCACAGTTCAATCACTAAAATGTCGACATAAATATACAGAGTACTTACTGTGACTTGAACTTGGAAAACAAAACTCTCCGGCCATTTAAATGAAATAATTAGAATTATAAATGATGCTGTAAGAATCATGAGAGTGATGGAAATTTACCTTGATGTGCAGTAATTTTTACATCTTTTTTATCTATATAACACCGGTATTTTACTATTTTCGAGGTGGGTGGCATGACTCACGAAGCAGTTCCTCTCAGCCGTCGTGTTTGTACATGCTCTTTGGCTTTTCAATGAGTCAAGCGAGTTCCTGAATAATGTACTATTGACTGTACTATTGACATATACTGTACTATTGACATATATAAATATATTAAATAATGTTTTTTATCATTTTAATTCACAATGTTGTGTTTTACAACAATTACATTAGAAATAAATATAAAACAATAGATGGCAGTGCAAAAGAGAGAGCGTCCGAGCTGCGAATGTGGTTCCGCCCATCGGGAAGCAACCAAAGAAAAATGGACAATTAACGGGAACTACGCGCTATTATTATTACATCGCTCCGCCAATACATTTGAAGCCAAATTCCGATGCTATTGTTTTCCTAACGAATACGCCGAAGGAAAAGATTTTTCGATACGTCATCTCGAAATTTCTGTTCATAAGATGCCGTCCTTGTTACAAAATATTCAGACTGCAAAATTAGTAATGATTCTGCTCCTTAAAGTTCTATCTCATAATTACAAGAAATGATCCCCGAGTATTTTGGAAATAAAATACCTATTTCAAAGTGTTAACATTGAATGTATCAATTTTTATACAAGAAAACTGTTTTCGTAAATATTCTTAAATAGAAAATTCACAAGACTTGTTTCCCGCTAATCATGAAATATTTACCATATGCCGTACTTCAATGTATAAAACGTACGTCTAAAGTGGCAAATTGCTACTACACACTAATTGTTAAACCTTTGAAACACAGTGGTTTCAATGACAGAGGAAAGTTGTGAGATACATCAGCATAATTCCACTACACAACTATCTTCAAAATTATCATAGATAAATGCTGTTGGTTTCTTTAGATTGGTACCATCTAAGATATCGTACTACTGGAAAGAAATGCATTACGATACTTGCATTTTAGAATGTTGAATCGTAATTTACTCGTAATGCATCTATTGTGCTCTGACCACACATAATGCGTTTACTTAAAAAAGGAAAATAACAGTCAATGTACAATATATATATATATATATATATATATATATATATATATATATATATATATATATATATATATATATATATATANGCTATGAAAAACAATGGTGAATAATTAGTGTATGTACAACGTGATTTATATTATCATTCGAGTGTCATAACACCATTTTTGTTTTAATTAAAAGTTTTCTTCAGAAATGTTTTCTGAACCCCTTCGTTAGTATGTTTAATTAGACTTCCTCACTCATTTAACTTCTTGTTTTCTGATGCCGAATCTTTCAAGTAAAACAACCAAAGTGAATATACATTTCATTTCAAAAATTGGCAGTGAGAAATATTTTGAACTAAATGAAAATTCAATAAAAACTCATCCCCATCCTCAGAATAGTGTCACGCTTTATTACATACTACACGAACCCTACATTTTTGAAACATTATCTTTTCTATCGCACTCCAACAAATGTATACCTTTCCCCCATCATTGTATTTCTAAGTATCAGTATGAACGAACACCCAAAATACACCAACATATTCAAAACGCACAAAAGTGAGTGTTATAAATAAGAAACAAATGTAGTTCAATATCCTACTTATCAGCCATTTTTCGGTTTTTAGGGTACCTGAACTTTTCAAATTGAAACAATCATTATAGAACTGAACTTCACTAAATTTTCTTTATAATAAAGGAGATATTCCCCTCCGTGGCTACGGAGTCATCGTGATCGCTCGTCACCCAGTCATCCCGGGTTCAATTGTCAAGTGGGGCAAGATAAAATTTGTAACTTATCATTTCCATGTCTCAGTTTAAATAGCTGTGATGTATGAAAAATTCACCTTCCGCGACTAATAACCGCAGTTGTAATATTCGGATACAGCAATCTGGATTCTATCTAGACGCTGTCCCTCCGATCTCGGTAAAATTCACGATGTGTCTAGTGAGTAAACTCACACAAAAGCTCAGCCTTACTGGCATTCGTCATTCATGGTCCTTAGCTGGCCTAAACGAGATACATACATACAATAAAAAACACATTAAAAATTTTTAAAATATGTATTTTAGTCAAACTGAAACTGTTTTTGTATATTTTAGTTTAATTTGGTATCTCATGAATGTCTAGTTGTTGTATACCAGGCAACGGAGAATTGACACAATGACGGAGTGAAAGAAAAAATTACTTTATCGTGTAAAAGACGAAAAGGAAACATTCTCCACATGTCGCAGAGGCGGTCAATGATTTGCAACAAGCCTTCAAAGTGCTAAATTTCTTATTTTATGTTTTTGTATCTAGTGACTCTGGTATTTATTCTTGACAAAAACCTTAAATAAGCGAGTTGTGGGTGTTACACAGGTATATAAAACCAGGTATATAGTGGATTCAAATCCCTTTGTTAGTTATTGAAAACATTCAGAAAACTACTGTTTTGTTCCTCTGTAATACATTTTGGAAAAAGCAATTCCTTTTTATTTTTATGGTTTTAAAATGCTGGGCTCGCAATAGAGAGTTTTTGCATAACGCACTCTTCCTAGCGCATACGTTACGTCGGTAACGCTAACAGCGTAACGCACTACGACAGAATTCGTGTAGTCGACGCATTTTACGTACCGTACATTCGATCTGCATATAATGAAACTGGCCATTGTAATAGCCAGTTTATGCGGTACATAACTGATCAGGGACGAGATTTATGAACATCTCACCATTATTCTGAGTGAAATTCACGACGTTCAGAAACTTTGGCCAATTTGAGCTACTTCGTTAGTACTACAAACAGTAAACTATCTTGCTGACCTCTTTCCAAGTCATCTCTGTCGTATCTCGACTGAGGAATAAGGAGAAGACATTAGAGCTTTTCTAATTACCACGACCTCCTACACTCTTCGACTGCAGTTTCCTTCGTCGCTGGGGCGTTTTGCTATTGCGATCATCATCAACGTGCGTTAAACTGACGGTCATTTATTCTTCTTAGAGTCCATTAAATATTGAATACATCTACGAAATTAAACTATGCCTCTATATACTATTCGGTTGTAAAAAAAACGAAAACTTTTCGGTAAGAAAATATCAACACAGAAATTTAAACCTTCTGATTGGTTCAAAGTTTGTTTGGAAAGACTATGATTATTAAAAACATGGGTAATAATGCGAATAATTACATAAAAATAGAACCTCTCCAAATTCGTAGAAAAAGAGTCCAACCGGGATGACTGTTAAGTATACTTAAAAACAAACCAGTGTGGCGGGATGCTAAAACGCGTTTAGAAAAACCGACTAGAATGGGTAGAAAAGATCACTTTTACAAAATTCGCTAATGGAAACAAAAACAGATATAGGAAAATACTTGTTTCTCAATCAGATCAATCAGGGACTGAAACAATTTGCCTGCGGGTGTCGTGGGAGCGCTATCGGGCTCAGCAACCTCCCTCAAATTCAAAAACTCTCTAAGGGGAGCAGACAAATTAAAAGGATTAGGCAAGTTCGCGAAGAGTGGATACGTTAGTGTAGATGGGAAGCTAGTGGAGTGAAGTGGTGCGAGGGAAATGAGTGATTTAGAAAGGGAGGGAAAGGAAATGTGAAGTGAAGTGCACGAAAGGGGTAAATCGAGTGTTTGGGTCATAAGTGAAATAAAATGAGCAATAAGTAATTATTAATTTTCTAGATGTTTCAGGGTAAAAGTTTTTATATTTAATACTTTAATATTAATTTTATCATCGTTTCATATTTTATTTAACAATTTTTTATTTCAGCTCTCTGTGACATGAATTTTTGCATTTTTATTGTATTTCCTTAAATTCTGCCACCGGGTAAGATCTGCTCACTCGCAGTTAATAATAATAATAATTATAATAATAATTATTATTATTATGTGGTAAAAATGAGTAAAAATGACGTGTGTCCAGAATGGATTCCGAAATCTGTATTGATCCCACAGAAGCGTTATTCTCCTTAAATTAGTGAAGGATGTACAACTTTCAATACTCTATCCGTCGTCATTTATATCTGACAGAAGTTATCACATCTTTACTTCCATACTTTGATGCTCAACATGTGATGTAGTGGTCAGAGCACTCGCCGTTAACCTCTAGTGACTTTGGTTCAAACCCCGAATGACCGAAGAAGAATTCGCAGTGGTGGAAAGATTTGCGATAGGTTGTCTCGGAGTACTTCTTTGCCCTTCCCGCATTTTTCATTCCACCCCAACACTTACTCGTTGTAACATCTCGCAACTGCACGTGCTGGGTAAAAGCTAACGGCACTGAAACCAGGCAGTGCCCAACGGAGGAGGGTCAATGGATGAACTACCCTTGGAGGAAGGAGAAGACTCGGAACTCATGAATGCGCTATTGTGGAAAGACGAAGGGTTCCGAGGATATCTGCGCAACGTGGGTGATGACCTGCCGGCAAAGGGTCAGTGAATAAAGTGTCCTTAGGAGGACGGGGAATCCGGATCTGAATGCGCATGTGTAAGCGACGAAAGGTTTGAGGTATGTAGATAACTAGACGGCGGGGGTGGGGGACCTGTCCAGCAAAGAGTCCGTGAATAAACTATCTTTGAGGGGCGGATGGGACGTGGAAACTTCTCGAAGGCGTCAATGTGACACATGTCAATATTTTGAAATATGTGGATACCTGCACAGTGAGGGTGGTAACCCCTCCGCATGCGTAGGCAGAGACGGTGACACCAAGAAGCGTCCCCCTCCCTAACCGATAAAAGGTACGGGAAAACAGCAGCGCGGGGACCATTTCTGATTCATTCCGTCGGCTGAGACGAGAGGTAAGGAGATGGTAGGGACACGTCATGTGTCATGTGGAAATATGTCTTCCGCAGAGAAACTGAAATAGTTAACACTTGGAAGAGTGTCTTCCACAGAGACTGAGATAGCTAACTATTCATCCATGTCTAATCATTTGTATATAATTTGTAAATTGTCATTTGTGTTTATATTTCAAGAAAAAATTTATTATTCTTGAAATGAGATTTGTATTTCCTATGAGTAAGAGAAAACAAAGAACCAGGTAGATACGTTACACTCATCTTTCGCAATTTCTCATTCCCCCTCGTTGCCATCTTGGATCTATGAAGCACACAAAGATAACGGCGATGGAACACTGCCTGCACAACTTCCCCATCAAAATGCCGAACGAATACGTACAATTCGTACCGTGACCGATCTTGTTAGGGGGGGGGGGGGCTAACCGGAGAGCATTTTTGTTTAAAAATTTTGGTTTTATAACACAAATTTTATAAACAATACCTTTAAATAAAATGAATCAAATAAATAATTAACAATGTGGCATTGTTAATTACATGGTATTATTCACTTTATTAATATGGTATTAATTTTATTAATCTAGTATTATTAATGACAGTAACAATTATAACTAATAACAATTATTAATCTGATAAAACTCTTACAAAACTATGGCGTTTATGAACTTTTTTCAATTATCAATATCTTAACAATTTTATCTGTTAAGAATTCAGGTCCAAAGAGAGTAGTGCTGTAGCCCCTAAGACCCCACCCCCCCATAGATACGCCACTGCGTACAGTCTCCCCACCAAAATGTCGAACGAATATATACAATACGTACATTCCATTCTGGAGATATTATTTCAGAAGCCATATCAATTCTAGGAAGGTTTTCCTCTCAACCACGTATTTTTCCGAGCTGGCGCCGCTCGGCGGGGATATCCGGAACTAATCAAACGCAATCGGATATCGATAGGAAAGTGATCGTGTACCAGCGCTGACTCACAGTTAGAAATGGCATTTTGTACCACTAGTACCGATTGGGAATTACGATTTGGGAACTAGAGTACCTATAAGGACTCAATATAGTCACTTTATACACGCGAAGGAAGAGTATAAACGCGAGGAGGGTCTCTATAGTTTGCCGCGTGAAAATTTGAAAGCTACATTCAATTCTAGTAGGATGAAGATACGTACATACATCGATTGGTGTATGCGACTTTGATAGAAAATGATATGTATTGCATTCTGTGAATCAAGTGATGTAACAATGATAATATCTAATTAGCGATTCCGCATGCAAATCCGGAGATAAAAAAGACACAATTTCTCTGTACTCTCCATACCCTCCCTCGCTAAAACGGAATTATATACACAAATAGTTGTTTACCCAGCTGTGCTCGCAATTTTCCTCGGACTAATCTACTCAGAAAAAAAATCTATCTATAGTAAGATGAAAATCCTTTTACTTACTGGTTTTTTAAAATATACGTCTAACATGCTAATTTTACAAATGCATGATAATACAAATTTAATTCAAAACTTGACAGTACCATCTCGCGGGAGACGCGTCGGTCGAATTCTCGCTTCTGAGGATTGACGCGGCTGCAGTATTTCATTACAATTCTCGTAAAATCTAAACTATTCGTCTAACATTTAATAATTAAACACATCTTCTTACTTTGATAAATGCACAAAACAAATAACGCATTAAATTTTTGTGATGATTGAATTTTTCCTTATTACATTACTGCCTTAAATTTTGACCCTTCTATTCTTAATAACGTTTTATCGATAATTTTCGTTAATTTTTGTAGCGAGACATACGTTGCCGCGGACTTTTTTATAATAATCATTTATTGTAAAAATCATTTCTATCTTTCTCACGACGTACACTAAAACAAAAGTTAGCCAATGTTCCTCCTGGGTACCTTAACCATATCCATGCCAAATTTCATCACAATCGGTTCAGTGGTTTAATCTCGATGAAGTAACAAAAAGACAGACACACTTGCGCGTTACGCATTTATATATTAGTGTGGAAAAAACAAAAAATATGCTAAAGGAAATATTGATATACAATATCGAAATTAAAAGAAACAATACAATACAATACAATACAATACGTGAAACAAGAAATAAATTTAAAATTCCTAAAAAGAAACGTTACTTTTGACTCGCACTGACGCAAAATCCTTGGAGCAACATCTTTAATTTCTGGGTAAGTAAATGTATCTCAGGATTCAATATAATTCCGAAAATCAAGTTCTCAGCTGAAAATTCCCTTCTTACAATTTACATATTCAGATAGGCAGTATTTGTAATTTGCATTGTTTTCGTTTCATTTGAATCACATCGAAAAAACATCAATAAATGAAATCCTTCGATGCGTTAAGTATAGCGTATCAAAGAAACGGATCAATGAATAATGAATGAAGTTGCTTCGAACTCCTTTTTAGGAGGAAACACGTCCATACTTCCCTTTCATTTATTTTCGTAAGATGTAGATTTTGAAAGCGAATGTAAAGGTGTCATACCTACCATTCGATAAAGGTTTCAATACATTTGAATTCCACAAATTTATATACAATCTTCCAGATATGTCATTTCTTATCTTCGAGAGGTATATAATGTAAAATAACTAATAAATTAAAACTCCATGTTGTGGCAGAACGGGGTTGAAAAGTTAATAATTAATAATAAGAAAATAATTTTGAATAGTTACAAGTGGATGCCCCGGCTAGCTCTTCTCAGGGTTCCACAATACTAAAAAGGGTTCGATTTGTATCTGAAGGAAAAAGGATCATGCAAAGGTTCCAATTAAGGAAAACGCAAGGCAAATAAATCCATTAATAAAGCTATTTTAATGACTGGAGACATTCCTCACTCAAACAAATCACCCCCAAAAGATACAACAAATAAATCTTCGTTCTTGAACAGTCCCTTCAATGCCAAAGTGACATTCTTATTATTAAAACACAATTAGAAATTCCCCCAAAAAGACACAACACAAATTAAAACCATTGAACTATTATATCAATGCCAAAGTGACATGATTATTATTAAAACACAATTAGAACTTCCCCCAAAAAGACACAACACAAATTAACACCATTGAACTATTATATCAATGCCAAAGTGACATGATTATTATTAAAACACAATTAGAACTTCCCCCAAAAAGACACAACACAAATTAAAACCATTGAACTATTATATCAATGCCAAAGTGACATGATTATTATTAAAACGCAATAAGAAATTCCCCCAAAAAGACACAACACAAATTAATACTCAAATTACACTGAATTTAACTTGATTAACAAAAATCTCTTTAATTGTTTCTTAATCAATCCAAACACTGACTCTATTCGTGGCAGGATTCATCTAAAGTTTCAGTCACTCTGGGCACTAAGTTCTTTAAAGTTCGTGCCACTTTTACTTTATCCTTGCCAGGACGCGCAAGCGCAAAATACGGTGTCGTGTGATACAATCACCGCCAGCCGCACCATACCTTCCAAGATGCCAACGACCGCCGCCAAGAGGTCCTCCCGGAGATCAGTCCCTCAATAGTTCGCGAGAGCCGTCAGCTTTCCGCTAACAGCCTCCAAATGGATGCGTCAGCAGCGTCAACTTTTGAGCGAACTTTGATGCGAGGACGCTACCGCCTGAGCTCGTCCAACAATCTCGTTCGATATGCGAAATGTTTGTTATTTGACGCCTGAGCATTTGCACATCGCCAAAAGAATCTAAGTTATCTTGGATGTGAGCGAACTACGTCAACTCCACCGAAAAATTGCGTGATCTGAGAGATATCAAAAATATCTACTAGATGTGAGATCTGCGCGATATGAGAACTTCAATGTCAGAAATATCCGAGAACGGACGAACTACGTCCGAAAAATCTAGATCTGCGTGATATAAGCGACATGAGCTAAAACTTCGATGTCAGAAAAATCTGCTATATGTGAGTAAACTTCGATGTGAGAAACGAATGAGCCATGAGCTCTATGAGAACTTCGATGTCAGAAACGAATAAGTGAGGAAGAAAAATCTCTGTGTCGTCTTTAAATGGGCTTCATCCCTTCTTTTTCCCCAAAATTTCCAAAATTTTGAATGTCACGTGGCCGAAAGCTCCCAATACCAAAATGATTTCCCCCTCTTACGCCTTGGTTCTCATTGGAACGTTTAAAGGGCTTTCTAGAAGATTCTCAAAAAAACGTTTAAATTTCCAACGTTCTTTCGAACAAGTTCGGGCATGTTCTCGCCCGGTGACCACATGGTGTTCCTTAGGATGGGTGGGACCTCCTCCCCCGTCCTCTTGCTCGCTTCGATTTCTAAAGGACCATAAATTTTAATTGATGTCACAGAAAGCCGCCGATGCCGCCTGGCCACCGACCGTCCGCGACCACGGTTGTCGTTCCCAACCGTCCTCAGTTTAAATTTCCAACTCTTCGACCGTCAAAATTCCGTAACAGAATGATTAAATTTGTTAATTAATTAGCGCATTATTCAAATCACACAATGTGTAAATGTATAAACTTAAAGCTTCAAAATATGATGACTGCCTGAGTTGGCGTATGTCATTCCTCCCGGAAAGAATCATTCTTACGAGTTTATGAGAAATGTTTGTTTTCGTTTTAAACATCTCCTACGTACTTTCCTTTGAAGAACGTGAAATTGCACAAAAATGTTTTATTTTGTATTCTTTCCCTAAGGATAAATATGTGGGCTCGTGTCGCTCCAATAAGAAACGCAGAATGATAAACAAATATGAAAAATTTACACAGAGAAAAAGTACATATATGAAAGACCAGCTTTCTACTGAATCAACCACAATATAAAATACGAATTGGAAGGAAAAATCACGCAAGTTGAAGAGTAAAATTCCTCTTCCCTATTGGATACCTGCGAATAGTAATTTACGTTCATCCTGGTGGGAAGTAGCAATAAATCCAATTCCACGTTAATTACTTGTCATTACGGAGACTGTTCCGTATAGGAAGCGTTAAACATCAAACGACTGTCCACTATCGACTATTATAGCTCCAATTGAATTCAAGAAATTAATAGCAATTTTAATAATGAAAACATGGACTAACAGAAATTTTCATTTTCACTATCGATTCATAATTTTTATTCGGAACGGAAAGTCAAAATGTAGTAAAAATGCTCTAAAATATTAGCCTACAAAACATTTGTTTCGTAGAGTTTATGTGTTACGCCAGAGCGCGTGTTTTCATCAGCTGGAAAAATTATTACCCAAAAAAGAATTCAAATGAAACCCGAAATGTAGGATAAATTTATTTTTTAAATCAAAATTCCTTTTATTCTATTAAAGCTCATCTACATATAACGATGTGAAGTTGTTGTAGAGGCTATTGTTAATATGTGGACCGGTGATCTAGATTTACCAACAACGTGGCTCACGTGGAGGGGTTAGTAGGAGTAGTTAGAAATAGTTAAGAGTTAGTGATACCAGGAGCAGTAGTAGGTGGTGGATAGGAGGGGGGTTCGCTTTTCAGTATTCACAGCTATATGAACTGGGAAGTTAATGTGCAAAGCTACAATTTTTTTCTCTGGCTCCACCAGGAATTGAACCCGGGGTGTCTTGGTGATGAGCAAATACGCTACCACTTGAGTCATGAGAGGGGCATAGTGTCATTGAGTGACAACTAAGAGATGTAGATTCGCTGTCTCAGAAGATTCGATCGAGATTCGTGGTCCAACAAATGATTGAATTGAAGTGATCGCATCTAACATGGTAATCTTGTCGGAGGGAGAGAGGATGAGAGAGAGAGAGAGTGAGTGAGAAGGGAAGGGGGAAGAATGGGAACTTTTCTAACGTTTACCAAGTGTAATTTCCCCTGTAATTACGCGAAAATTAAAAAGAAATCCGAGGCATTTGCTTCTTAACACATGACGTTAATGATTTCCTTACTTCTCAATAGGCGTATAATGATCGCTATAATTAATTAAAAAAATTTATTTGTTGATTAACAAATAAATTAACTAAATCGTATTAAATAAGGTTGTGGTGTTAGGTTTGATTTCATCTTACGTTTTCATTCTATCTGGGACCAGTGTCTTTAAAATCAATTGCGAAATTTGATTGCAGAGATCACGTGATGAGTTGGGAAGAGATCACTCTCGGAAAATATGACGATAATTCCTTATTGCACTGCAACGTTATTCCGAGATAACAAGTTCTGCCTTTCTTCGCCCTTGTCATTGAGGACCAATTACTTTAGGTTTTCCTCTAGTAACTCGTTACCAAAATACTGAACTAGAAACCGTTAAACATCGATAGGCAGACTATCGAAATCTATCGATGCCTCATGTAACGACAATCGAATAACATCGATAGTCTTTATACCCATAGTAGGTATTCTATGATTTTATTATTCTTATTTCATAATATAATATATAATAAGCAATAATAAATTAATAAAAATTATTAACAAAAATAACAAAAATCATGCATATGCATGTGTATAAATCTTATATTTTCATTAAGAAAGTCATATAAATTATTAGTAGATTAATCAATAATAAAATTATTTTTTATCATCATTTTCCTCGAATAATTAACTATCAATAAGTCTTAAGTTCGATATTTTCTTGCATAAAAAAGTAGAAGAATTTTTTGATAAAATATATTTCTAACGTTATATTCTGTAAGTAAAATCTCGCTCAGAATTAGTGGCGCACTCCCCTCCACTCACTCAAATTCTGTCTTCACGTGATTTTTTTTTTTTTTTTTGGTGGGGGGGGAGCGGCACAGATCACCCCCTTTAAGGTGCGAGTTTCTCAGAAGTTCTAAAACTAATTCGAATGGCGCGAGTTTGTCCAATAAATTTAAATTTCCCTTAAATCTTTTAGCATTAAGACAAATCAACCCTTTTAGGGAAGAATGCGTTTTCCTCATTAGGTCATCTAGTAGGCGTCAACAAGCTTTTCATTTCATTTAATTAGGCGTAATTAATACATCAGAACCCAAAATTTCTATCCCGCAACATAACCAGCCCTATCAAAGCGGTGTCCAATACAATACACCTCCGTTTTGAATAGATTTCGGGG
This sequence comes from Laupala kohalensis, assembly GCA_002313205.1. NCBI lineage: Eukaryota > Metazoa > Arthropoda > Insecta > Orthoptera > Trigonidiidae > Laupala > Laupala kohalensis. The sequence continues at coordinate 22,074 of NNCF01132746.1, forward strand.
GAAATAGTTTGATGAGGATGGCGAGAATTTCTTCTGTATGTTTTCATACCATATTAAATCGATAACTTAAAATAATTTTCCTTTTTTTAATACAAAAACGAGAGATTTGCTAAAACTAACTTCTGAGTGTAACCGTTTGCTCTCCGTGAACGGTAAGAGATGTAAATGTCGCTAGGACGAGGTAACCTTACCGTGAGCTGTTCCCGTCGAAAAGATTGCTCCTACTCTTCACCAAACTTCCTACTCTTCCAGACCCTTCTCCCTGACGAGGGATCTCAATACTGGAGCCCCTGCTCATGCAGGAGTCCGCTTAAATGACGACAATCAGTAAAACTTTCTATAGGTTGAATTCACACAAAGACGAACATTCACAATTATCCAAAATAGAAGTTACCGCGAGTGGAAGGAGATTGATGAGTACCAGATAATGTTAATAATCTTTTTTTAAAGTTAGGTTTTTATAACTATTTTATGTCCAAACAGCATCTGTCCTAAAAATTCAATAATCTCAGAAAAATTACCCCCCAAAATTGATAAATCTATACAAATATACTAAATGAGTACATGTGGTTTTCTTGTTAAATTTTAATTTTTTCTGTAAATATTATTCCTTCATTCCTATTCATATCCCCATGCAGCGTATTTTATGTTCACTCTTCAGCCTCATAAAAATTCATTTCAACAACACATATTTCTATTACATCAAATTAGATATTTTCTTTCGTTATAGTGCGCACAAACATTTAGTTTTCGTTTCGGATACGGAGCTGAAGACTCGTCCCCGCAGTAAAAATTCAAACTCCATAAAATACGCTAAAGCTAATATTGAAAGAATTATAAAACGCGATGGGTTCAAGATACTATCGTAATCATTTTATAACCATTTGAGTGAATGGAAGCCCATTAGTGTGCGGGGGTTTAGAAAATGTACGAGTGAGAATAGCGTGGACGACCGTGATCTTGGAAATTTTTTTACCACTCTTCACCTATTGAAAAAAAAGTAATATTTCGCAAAATAAATGTTTTTAAAATAATTGTTCATACAATGTTGAGGAACGAAATCGAGATGATTACTCAATATATTTGTGAGATATAGGGAATAGAAACTCATTTTACCTCCATTCACTCCTTTTAAATGGAATTTCGAAAAGCTCTTTCGCAAAGAACGTCTCCAATATGAAAGAAGTTTCCATATTTTTTCTCTTTTTTGATGAGAATCAGTGAGCACAATTCCACTGGCAAGATGAATTTTAGAAATGAAACAATTTACGATGTTCTGTCTCTTTTTTTTAGATGAATTCTCTTTTTGTATAGACAGAAAATATGAGGCAGAAATCTTGGACTGAGTTAGTGTAGATGCGAACGACGTCTTCATTCCCCACTTACACTAAAAGGGGAGAACTCAGCTTTGATTTCACCCTCGGTCGCACTGGATGAGGTTCAATGCTGGGATGTCTCTGACCTACTCGAGCCGACTTCGACTACGAGCAACCAAATTCCCCAGCAACCGAACATCTCCCTTTCAATAAACTTCGTGGCCTCATCAATGTAGTTAGAGGGAAGAGCTAGCAGGCGTCGTGGCTTAAACCCCAACTCATAATATTTAAGTCAAAGTTAATTATCTGAGCATGTTGAACTAAAACAAATATATGACTTAAGAAACTCTATAAGTTATTTGTTGCCTATCATTCTAAACTAATGATTCTTAAACTATTAGTTCCCATGCCGTCCTCTCACAACATTCACTGACGTTTTACACAGGAGAGAAATCCTTGGCAAATAACTTATGTAGATTCTCAGATCTTAAATGAATACGCTTAGTGTATCTTTTACTTACCCATATTTTTCTATATTTCTAATTCACCTCACATTATTGAACGCTAACATTTCCAGAAACACTTAATCTAGGATAATCTCTCATGTCAATTCTTTCAGTACTACAGAGTATATTTAATTCCTCGTACGGTGCGATTGCGACCAGATCCGACGAAAGGGAGGGGCAGCCCGTGCTGTGGTCCCCGGAGCTCGGGTGGCAAAGGGGGCGGCATATTTACGGTCTATTTTTACTTTCTCATATACGTAGTATATAAAAAGTATTGTAATCGTGAGAAAATTCGAAAACGAGATTTCGACGGAAATATCCGTTTTGAAGACCCCTGATTCCGAAAATGTGGGTTTTGGCATAACGTCCGTCCGGTCCGTCTGTTCCTGACCGAATGGAAAAATATTTTTTTTCTTTTTTCGTATTTAGGGTAGAATTTATTTCTGACATATGCGCTTGCTTTCAATTTTCTTTTTATTTGAACATAAAGAGCACTTCACAGATCGTCAAAGTGCATTTTTGAATATTTTTCGAAGTGCATATGTTACATCCGCATTAGCAGTATTTCGCTTGAAAGTTTGGTATTCACGCTACTGTATAAGTGTCAAAACCTGTGAAAGTGAGAACTTCAAAAATAGAAATATTATCTTCAGTCACTCAGTCATCGTACATGACTGACGTCAAAGGGCGTAAGATCTTGTAAAATACGAATCTCAACTCACCTACTCCGTACAGAGATGAGGCGCGGATTATAGTCAGGGGTACAGCGGTACAGCGTGGGAGTGATACCCCCCCCCCCCAGTGCTTCGCTGTTAATATTAATTTTTCATCCAAATGATCCATTTAGTCTAACCAGTCGAAATTCTTGAACTTATGTATCAGTAAGTATATGATATCTTCAGTTTAGGACACAATAAATACATCCTTCTTGGATCGCTAACGTTTCGAATTTATTTATTATTATTATTTAATAGGTTTGTAAATAGTTTTTATTATAAGGATTTTTTGTTTTGTTCTTTATAAAAACCTTGATGTATGCATAGTACTGAAGATGATTTAAAAGTCTTTTGAAGTTTAGTCAACATAGCATTCAAAATTAATGCGAACTACGTTCATCTCAGATGAAAATCGATTTAACTACTACAGAGGCAGTAAACGACTGTTAAACATCAGTGCATTTGCGGTTCAAGTTCGAAAATATTTCATAATAATAATAATAACAAAGATCTACAGATAGAGGTGCAGATAATGTGGCATATGAAATCCACAGTGGTGTCGATTATCATAGGAGCGACTGGCCTAGTATCAAAAGCGACGTGTGAGGGTGTAAAGCTTATACGTGGCAGACATAACCTCCTTCGGATGCAGAAGTCTGTTGTTGAGCACAGCGTGTATCGTGCGGAAAGTGATATGAAAAATGCAGGAACACCCTAGGTTTACGGTGTGAACTCGGTGTAAGCACGTACTGCAACCACTGATGACAGTGTGATGTCAAAGAAATAATAATAATAATAATAATAATAATAATAATAATAATAGTGGCGACGTTAAGACACACGCCTTCTCTGACACTTAACCACGTAAGTACATACATTGGAGGCAAACGAAGGAAACACTAAAACATACAAACGAAAATTAATAAAATGCGCGTTGAAACAGAAAGATTTAAAATTTTAGAAAGTAGAGAGAAACTTATAAACAAGAAAAAAAGGATATCATTATGGAACATAAGAGCTACGTGAGTTTATTAAACATTTTCAGTTGAATCAGAAGAACTGAAAACACACAACAAATCATTCATCCTCGTTCATCATGAATCTTTGTATTAGGAATATGCCCGCAATGTAAGCAAGGTGTGGCAAGGCGAGGAAAAATCCCCAATGCTATTGTGGCTTAAAATATGTCAAGAAGGAAAGAATTAAATAACCTATGCCATTTCGGTCATGAATTTAAAAATTTTGCAACCCTTTTTAACAAATATTTATAATAGAGGGTCTGACCTCACGGGAATTTTTTTTTAGAAAGAATAAGAAATGAAAATAACGCACTAATTTTATTAAATGTATGTATTCGTTCGGCATATCGATGGGGAGACTACTCAAGGCAGGTTTTTATTAAATGAATAAAATGAAATCGATAGGAATTGGCTACGAAAGGACCTCAAGGGCCGACGAAATAACATTCCACAAAAAAGGATCTGAGTACACGCAAGTGGCGTATAAAGCAAAGAGCGCTTTGTTTGTTGGCAGAGGAATGAAAAGTAAATAGCTCTTTTTATATTTACATTAGTTAATTAAAAAGAGATTTTGTTGTAATGAATTCTGAGAACTAAAATTTTTCGTTCAAAAGTTTAAAGGGAAATTTAAAAATTTCCTGATGAATATAAAAGTTGTTTATATTTTTATTTAAGATATTTTAACATTTTAATGTCAGAGACCGCAGGGCAATGAGAAACACCCGTGAACTAAGCATTTTAACCATTTTTCGAATTTTTAAAGAGCTGTTTGTATTCGTCGTACCGTATCTATTTACTGCATTTAAGTCTTCTACTACATTCAAACAAACACATATGGAAAGGTAACTCTAGTATTTCAGGTTATGTGGTGACATATTTTAAAAATTAGATTTCTTACAGAAAAACATTCTTTTTTCATCGTTTCCTCACTTTTTGAATACACATTGGTGTTTAAGTAGTTCCATAGTCATCTATATACACGCTCTATACTCGAAGCCGAGTCCTATGAAAGACAAGTACGCTTTTAGACTCGAAAGTGTTAATGACTGAATTCTTTTATAAAACGATCAAACTGATTTCTCAGGTGGTGCTCTAAACTCTTACATTGCAAAAAGAACCACGAGACTAAGAAATAAGTCAGTTATTTATAATATATTGCTGGTATACACCACGTTTAATTCAGCAAACATAAAAAAATTCAACCATCAAAGGATATACTCTGTCTCTGCTTTAAACTTTGGGTGTCAAATATTCTCGAAGGTTTCGAGTCATAAATTGCTCGGCTTTCCAGTTGGTGCCGCGTCTGATGATAGCTGCGTGAGGTTTCGACTGCCAAGCTGCAACCTTCTTCAGAAGTGGCTAAACAAGGCCCGCAACCACCGAACTGGTCACTTCTGAAGAAAAGCTGCAGCATGGCAGTCGAAACCTCACGCAGCTATCATCAGACGCGGCACCAACCGGATATACGCGACACCACCATATGTCTTTGGGTGTCGTTTATAATATCGCATTTTCTTCTTCTTATCTGCGAAAAGCTACAAGCTACCAGTGCCATCAGTTAGAAATAGCCTCCATTGAATCATGCCCTCTTTTAAGAAAAGATTTTGCTCATTTCAATCAATACAGGGATTTCCTTATACAAAGGGAATTTGTAGAACAAAGTAGAAGAGACAGTAGAATAAGACTATAAAGACAAATCCCTGTCAAGAAGATTTCGTGCAGACGGATCTAAAAATAAGTGAAAAAGAAGAGTACAAAGGAGATAAAGAAGTTGTTCTTATACAAAGTTTGGGTTCAGTATTAAGCAAATAACCTTCACTTCAAACGGGGTTCGTTCGTGATTTCGTAATAAGAAAAGACATTTCTAGAAAACACTCATAAAAGGCTAGAAAGACCACTTATAAACACAAAAATATTATATTAAAATTTAATTTCTCTTCTCAATATTCATTTGGCACTGCAGTATTCCATTTCATCACATTGTTTTAATTTAATAGATATCATTATTTTTATAAATAAAGCAAATTCATGGAGAAGACTTAACATCATACATTTCTCTAGGTTAATAACATTTCATATGTAGAAAACTTTATATTTTACAACCGAAATTTTTTCATTTTTTTGGTAAACATCCAAAAAATTCCATTTGAATCTTAATACGATTTTAAAACATGAGACTAATGATGCTTAATAGCATAGCACCGATAATCACTTTTAAGCCATGAGATCATACATTTATTCATGTTAAAAAAACTCCATATTTTTTATGTTTATACAAAAGGACACTATTCTTTAAAAAATATTAAATTTATTACTTAAGTCGCGTAAAATGTAAGCAGGAAGTTCCGTTAAAAAGTACTCACTCCTAATATCAATATCATCCCTCACTAATGCGACCCATCAAATCTTTGTTTATGAAAAGGACAATTAAACTATATAATAAAGAAAAAATCATTTTTCTTTCATCTCATTTAGATGCTTTATGTAACATTCGCCACACCAAAGCAAAACCATCTTAACATCAGTTTTTATGCCGCCACTTCACTTGGCAATCCGTATTTGTGTATTTGCCAACACGGCCAAGTGTGGATGAGCAATTTGTCTGTATTCGATGTATTTGCTCTTTTGTGAAAAATACGGAAATACCCGTTCTCCTATCGGTTTTTAGTCACAAAACAAACGACTCAAATAAGGTAAATATTTGCGTGAACCGTCCACATTTGGTTTGCTGTGTTTCGCTCAGTAGATCGCGCAAGATCGCGATTTGTTGATACTCTGGTTCCCTAACTTACATTTCGACTTTACATATTCTACAGTTTCTCTAATATATAGTGAAAAAACGAAACTGTACTAATATTTCTTAAACTATATCAAACACATTCCGTGCATCACTGACATAAGAAAACATTTGGCGTTATTGCGTTGTTTGCGTGTCCGGGCAAAACGGGGAAAGTTCGTGATAAGTCAGGTATTTACCAAATACAGCGAATACCCTACACAAATTCCGGAACGACAAGTAAAGTGCAAGGAACTTTAATACTAAGCAAACAAAGACACGTAAAACTCAAGAGTTTGCGGTGAATGCGGCGCTTGATTTCGCGTGGAAAATATATTTTCCAAGTGTGACGAAACGGAAGCCATTTCCCACGGGCAATCAGGCGCCGACGAAGAGCAATTCCCCGAGGGCTTAGTCGTCGTTTGAAGAAGGTTATTCGTCTCTCTCTCTCTCTCTCTCTCGCGAGCGTCTCGTGGAGCGATGTCGCTCTCTTGACAGCCGTCGCACTCTCATCATCTCTCCAGCAAAGAGCGAAGACTCTCTCGGAGCGACTCGGAAAATCCCTCACGCGGAAGAATCTTTGAAAAAAGAAGAAAACGGTCTACGGGGAAAAGGTTTCCGTAAAAAAGTACGCAACACCTTAACGAGGCAGGTGTTGGCGAGTGGTTGCAGGGATCGCGAGTAGTTCTACGATTCTCAAAGACCACTCTTTAAATCTTGTGGTATTTGCAATTGTAAACTTCTACGTCTATAGATAAATAAATGTATTTATTTGCACCGATAGGTTTGCGACTTTGCCACGTGTTTCTCTAAAATACATTTTCATGGATACTTCGTACCAGAAACGTGTCAACATTTAGTAAACATTAAAATCATAACTAGTCAAACTAATTCTACTATTGACTCCATGTATTCAAAATTTCCTTTCTTTCAAAATAATACATAGATAAGTTGAAAGTCTTCAATTACATTTATAACGAGTTATAATAATAAAAGACGTAAATATGTTTTGTAAATATGTACAAATGTATCTTAAAATCAAATGGCTCCATGATAAGATTTCGCGGTCAAGAGCATCTAAAGGCGCGACGTGTCCTAAAAACAGTAAATGGCTCACACAACTGTTATCCAGTATTACGGTTTTAAAGCTAATAAATAATAAAAATTAGATTCGAAGGAGATGTCCCACTATTGCATGTTACGTCAAAAATTTTTTTTTTAAAAGGTATCAAGTTCAAAGTAAAGAAATAATTCTACACTTACGACCTTTAAGGGACGAATAGTTTATATTTAGTGATTTAAGGCTCACTATTGTCCGTCTGTTACAAGTTGTGAGTCCAAAATTATTACTTTATTTTATTTATAAAATGGATGTAAATTGTAGTAACATTTGACATCACGTCACTTTGAAAATGTAGAATTAATAAATTGTTCACAATAGTAACGTTTCTAATTCCTTAAACCAAAGGACTGGTTTCAACAAAAGAGGCAAATAGTTTACTTCATGAAGCGTAGCACATACATTTCGCCTACTTGCAACATGTTTGTAAATTTCTGTAAATACTAGAATTATTTTAAGCATTTCGTTATTATTTTATGAAGTCTTAATTTTGACCTTTCATAGACAATTACTATTTTAACGACACGTTCTCTATTGCATAAATACTGTAGTTTAAAGTAACAAAACATAAATAAAAATTGATATTATTTAAAATGTGCAGCAACAGAAAAATGCAAAAGAAACATACACCAGAAACTGAGTTGTCTATAAAATGTCGTTGAATTTGAAACTTCTATAACTTAATGAACGTGCATTGTTCAGACCAGACTTCCCCCGATGTTAGAGATGACATCACTTATTAATACGGATATACCCCTCATTTTATTGAAAAATGGAGTCGTAACACATGAAGGTTATAGAAAATTAATCAAAAACTGCTCATAACCACGCGCAGAAGATGTTCCTCTCCTGATGAAAGCGAAGGTCCGTTCAGTAATGTCGATCAAATAGTGAAAGATCGTTTTGAAGCATATTATCAAATAGTGACAATTCATGATGTAGTGACAGTGTGTTCTGTAGTACAAGATCATCAATATTGTAGTAGTATTCTTGCTGATCAGAAGTTCCTTCGGTGTGTGCGTAGAGCGCCTCTTTGCCTACCATCTGTGAGTGGGAGTGACTCAAGTGCTATGAGGTCACCAGGCGAGGAAACCAGCGATGTAAAGTGATGGACATGCATTGAAGGAATTCGCAGACCATTCACTTATGCCTAGGACGTACACAGGGCGATCATTGCCAAGTTCCTTCCAAAGTTGATCATTGCCGACTTGTGGGGCTACTTCACTATTGGCAACGATAGTCAAATATTCGATGCTAGAAGGTATTGGAAGACTCGTCGATACCAACAAGTACATTCCAGACGTTAGTTTAAATCAAAGGAACCGTCTATCTTTTCAGTCTGGCTACCCATTCGTGGAAGTACGCCAAATAGTGCGCGAAAATTATCTCGTAATTCAATCAAGGTTAAATATGTGTTCCACGAATTTCGTATTTAACAAAATGATAAAAATTAACGTATCAATATTTTAAAAAAAAATGATTATATTTCATTGAAAAAAATAAATATGAAAAAATTTAACGGAGAAGATACAATTTTCACAAAATATTCATTTCAGATATTTCAAGTGTTGTGTTCGGAAATATTTGCCAATTATTCTTTGGCAAAGTTTGCAAAATGTGTGGCCAGCCTTTGCCGTCTATGCTTCGTTGGGGCAACATAAGGCAAATAATTGAAGCGAATATTTTCGAATGTCTCTGTCGCAAGGCTTGGCATTCGTGTGACCTTAGCTTGACATACAGTGTCGCGACCTGGAACAGAAGAAGTTGGGAAGGACGATATGTCAACAGCTAATGCGTTACTTTGCTCATCTTATTCGTCAACACTCTGATAACCTACGCCAAATTACATATAGTCATGAAGGAAGAATCGGATATTACTGAGCCAACGATCAAGCAATAGAATCCATGAGCCCATTACAACAAAGTTGAAACACCTGATTGACCGAAACCCCCAAAAATAGTCGGATTGAGTATATCGGGTGTAGAATCCATATCGCGGTAAAACCGGCATCGTAACTCACGAGATCGACTCCTGAATTCTGATTTCTTTCGTCTCATCACAGACGTAGGTCTAATAATTTCACAGCGGAAGAAACTCGTCGACACATCTCGCTAAATAATAGTTTTGCCTCCAACCCTTTTTGTGAGACTACTCAAAATGATAATCAATTGGATCTATAAATGAACAAGTAGCTAGGCGGTAAAACGTCTTCTAGAGAACACTGATCAAAATTTTTGTGTTGTGTTAATACTATTTACTATCCAGTTTGATTGTATTTTATCATGAATATAGAATTTTTACATAATCCTACTTAACAATTAATGTTTGGTTAATATGACGTAATATTTCACAAAAATGTTTACCGGCCTAACAACTTAATTAATCATGTTACGTCGAATGAAAATGGGAGACGGGACCGGGGATCGAACCCGGGACCTTGAGCTTTGCGCGCTCATGCGCCTACCGACTGCGCCATCCCGNCATTCAATTTGTGAAACCCAAAGACCCGGGTTTGATCCCCGGTCCCGTCTCCCATTTTCATTCGACGTAACATGATTAATCAGTTACCTGGCGGTGAGGTTCACCGCAATCTAAGAGATTTCTACGGCCTAACAACGTTTTGTAAGTTTTGTATTTGCATATAGTTATAAAAATTTTATTGTATTTAGGATATTGATTTAAAAAATAAATATATCCTACATCTCGGGTTTCATTTGACTTCTTTTTGGTGTAATAATTTTTCCAGGTGATGAAAACACGCGCTCTGGCATAACACATGAACACTACGAAACAATGTTTTGTAGGCTATGATTTTAGAGCATTTTTACTACATTTTGACTTTCCGTTCCGCATAAAAATTATGAGTCGATAGTAAAAACTTAATTTTCTGTTAGTTCATGTTCTCATTATTAAAATTGCTATAATTTTTTGCATTCAATTGGAGCTATAATAGTCGATAGTGGACAGTGGTTTGATGTTTAACGCTTCCTATACTGAACAGTCACCGTAAAGACAAGTAATTACCATGGAATTGGATTTCTTGCTACTTCCACAAGTGGAGAGGTTAGTAGGAGTAGTTAGAAATAGTTAAGAGTTAGTGATACCAGGAGCAGTAGTAGGTGGTGGATAGGAGGGGGGTTCCCTTTTCAATATTCACAGCTATATGAACTGAGAACTTAATGTGCAAAGCTACAATGTTTTTCTCTGGCTCCACCAGGAATTGAACCCGGTAATTAACGTGGAATTTGATATATTGCTACATCCCACCAGGATGAACATAAATTACTATTCGCAGGCATCCAATAGGGAAGAGGAGTTTTTACTCTTCAACTTGCGTGATTTTTCCTTCCAATTCGTATTTTATATTGTGGTTGATTCAGTAGAAAGCTGGTCTTTCATATATGTACTTTTTCTCTGTGTAAATTTTTCATATTTGTTTATCATTCTTCGTTTCTTATTGGAGCGACACGAGCCCAAATATTTATCATTAGGGAAAGAATACAAAAAAAATAATTTTTTTTTGTGCAATTTCATGTTCTTCAAAGGATAGTACGTAGGAGATATTAAAAACGAAAACGAAATTTCTTATAAACTCGAATGAATGGTTATTTCAGAGAAGAATGACGTACTCTTTCTCTCCCGACAAAACTAGCAGTCATTCGCCGGACAACTTCACTCAAATAAATTATGTTCCCAAAAACAAAAAAAACAAAGGCAATCATCATATTTTGAAGCTGTCAGGGTAGTTTATACTTTTACAAATGGACATTTAATTTGTTAATTTTTTTACATTATATACTACTCGAAGCTAAGAAATGACATTTCTGGAGAATTGTATATAAATTTCTGGAATTCAAATGAATTGAAACCTTTATTGAATGGTAAGTACAACACCTTTACATTGACTTTCAAAATCTACATCTTACAAAAATAAATGAAAAAGAAGTATGGATGTCTTTTTTCCTAAAAAGGAGTTCGAAGCAACTTCATTCATTATTCATTGATCCGTTTCTTTGATACGCTATACTTAACGCATCGAAGGATTTCATTTATTGATGTTTTTTCGATGTGATTCAAATGAAACGAAAACAATGCAAATTACAAATACTGCCTATCTGAATATGTAAATTGTAAGAAGGGAATTTTCAGCTGAGAACTTGATTATCGGAATTATTTTGAATCCTGAGATACATTTACTTACCCAGAAATTAAGGATGTTGCTCTAAGGTTTTTGCGTCAGCGCGAGTCAAAAGTAACGTTTCTCTTTAGGAATTTTTTTCTTGTTTCACTTATTGTAATCTTTTAATTTCAGTTTTCTTCATCAATATTTCCTCTAGCTTTATATTAATGAGTAACCCGAAAGTGTGTCTGTTTGTTACTGAATCGCGATTAAACCACTGCACCGATCGTGATGATATTTGGCAAAGATATTGTTGAGATGCCCAGGATGAACAAATGTAATTTTTTATTTTAGAAATGCGTTAAAGAAAGGTAGAAATTTATTTTGATTTCATTTATATTAGTCGGTTTACATAAAATTAAACTTCAAAGTTCCTGTTTTTTAGCTTGCTGTGCAGATTCGTATTTTACAAATCGCTGTTTGCGTACCATTACATTGCGCATGCGCCTTGTATAACACTCAGTGTATTAAACAAATATCATTTCCAAGTATTTCGAGGTTCGCGTGTCCGTAATTTCTGGCAACATCTCTTCAGCAAAAATATACGTTAAACATTCATGGCGATCTCTATTTCTTGCTCTAAAAGGCGAGCAAATAGAATCTGTAAACGGAATTGTTAACAACGTTTCACCCCTACACAATAAAAATATGCTTGTAGTATCTCATCTCCCCATTTATTTTAAAGTGCTCTTTTGAAATTGTAGTCTCATTTTGCTAAGACGACTTATCTGCTTATGTTAAATACTCGAAATAAGCTGTAACGTTTCTGCTATTACTTCTGTCGTTCACCGAAACAACTTCATTCCTTTTTGCTCTCCATTGCTGGAATTTAAAGCCAAATCATTCCATCCAAACTCGTTTGTATATAAGTTTTCTAGTCTACGCAATGCAGTTCCGGATATAGCTGCTATAATTATATTTATATGTTATTAAATTATTCTGCTTCATTTCGTGTAACATGTCTGTATCTGAGGAATATTTGTAGTACAAAATACAATGATTCATTTCTCCACAAATTACAGTTTCATTTTAACTCAAACTACTAGGCATTCCAAAAGTAAGTAATATCAATAAATACATTAATTCACATGTATTCCAATATTTAAAATTGCAGATTAGTGAATCTAAACAAAATAAATCTCGACGGTATTTTGATAATCTTTTATCGGAGGAGTAGTTAACCTGCTACCAGGTCTTTAAGTAAAGTTATTTATACATATAATTATTAATAATATGTATAAATAACAGTAATATTACATACATATAATTAATAATTATATGTATGTAATATTACTGAAGTCTTGATACCACTGTCCTTTATAAATTAAAGTTTTAAAGTTAATGAGAAATAGAAAGTAAAACTAAAAAAGAACAACCGGATGAAACCCATGTGGAATATTATTAAAAATTACACGTCAAATTCGGAAAACCGCGAAGAAAATGTTTCTTTACTAAACGATAGCAAAATCGTAACAAATCCTCAGGACATCGCAAATTTGTTTAATTCTCACTTCTCTGAAGTTGGTAAAATAACGAACTCAATATATCCAAATCAATGTCCTCCAATTATATCCAACCACGTATCCAATTCTATGTTCACTTCCGAAACTATCGCCAGTGAAGTCATGAGAATCATCAGCTCATTAAAAAACAAATTTTCAACAGGCGTTGATGATATACCTGAGTTTATTGTTAGATTTTTGTCACATGCTATATTAAATCCACACATAAGTATTTTTAATAGTTCTTTATCAGNCTAAAAATAAAATACTTCAGCGTTGTCTTTCAGAAACAAAGCCACTTTTTTGCGGAGTACCCCAAGGTTCAATTCTCGGCCCTATACTCTTTTTATTGCATGTGAACGACATATCATCCACATCAGATTTCAAAATGGTTCTTTTTGCTTATGACACTAATTTACTATGTAAACACGCCAATGCTCAAAACGTTTTGTCTAACCTTTGGACTTGGTTCCATACAAATCGCCACATTGTAAACACTGACAAAACAGTGTCTATGTCATTTCACAATAGTAATACAAAATCTTTACTCCAGGTTTCTCTTTCTTTAAACGGAACACAATTAAAAACTGTTACGAATACAAAATTCTTAGGTCTCCATATTCAAGACAACCTCAAATGGAATTGTCACATTGACAATCTTAATTCCCAATTAAGCAAATTGTGTTACGCATTCCGAATCTTAGTTAACGCAGTTAGTCCACGTATTTCCCGTTGCGTATATTTTGCAAACGTTTACTCCCATTTACGTTACGGCATTACCTTCTGGGGTAATTCCGGTCAGAGTATTCAAACTTTCAGAATTCAGAAGAGGATAGTTCGGATAATTTGTAAATCTCACCCCCGAAACTCTTGTAAACCTTTATTCAAGGAATTAAATATCTTAACACTTCCCTGTATTTATATTTATAAAACGGTCGTGTTTGTTAATACCGAATTCCTGAAGTGCCACCCTCTCTTCATACGAAACGGTCTCCTTTAGGAATATAATACTGGCAATAGTAATAATATTCATCGGCCTAGAGTGTCAACCACTCTTTGGCAAAAAGGACCGCATCATTCGGGAATCGTTTTATATAATTCCCTGCCTAAGAATATAAAAGACATTATGAAAATGAATCTCTTCAAATCCGCGGTTAAAAACTACCTCCTTCACCAGTGCTTCTACACTGTAAAAGAATTTATTGATTTAATAAAAGTTAAATCCTTCTTGTACTTTATCACGCCATTGCTGTAGTACTTTTTAAATAACTTATAACAATTTCAAAAACTATTTTCTTGCATGATTGTGTTGTCTTATGGCTCATATTAATTTAGTTTTATGTGTACTCAACTTTGGCACGGTTGTGTACATTAATTCTGTAGCCCCATCCTGGCCCGGGTTTTTCTCCGTTTTTCCTTCGGGTAGAGGCGGATTTCTTATACAGGTTCTCTAGGTTTTTTCTAGGGGCGTTTTTTGTAACAATAAATCGTGAATTTAGTGATTTTTTTTCAACTCTTATGATTTTTAAACACTATACTCAGAATAATCTATAGTTCGATAATAACTTGTACATGTAAATTTACAAACATATTGACATAATATATGTATTATAACTCGCAGCTAACTTTTTATCTTTTCTAGGAACTTTTGCTGAAATTTTTGAATCCGCCTCTGGCTTAGGGTCTTTGATCGGAATTGATGGGATGGTCTTTTGCTTTCTTCCGGAGAGTTTTTTAGTTCATTGTCCTCCACGTGGTCATACGCAGTTTGTACTGTTTTTTGACAATAAATTTATTATTATAAAAAATTACCCACAAATTGGACGAAACAATTTAGGCGTCCAACTCTTCTCAGTCACGTAGGAAATGTTCCAAGTCTTCTCCTTGAGCGACGTTGAATGTAATTCAGCGTCGTAGGTGACAGGCAAAGAAGAAATGGATACAAGAAGCTCTGTGATTGTTCCTCCTAATATTGAGAGGAGTTGTTTTTCCCACATAGTATTCTACAAAAATTGTCTACGACCGATTTATTCCCCCGATTTCTTCTACATTTATCTTTAACTTCATATTTTATCTCTTTTTTCATATATTAAAAAAAATCAAGGTAACCTATGCTCATCCTGGGAATCTTAACTATCTCGATGCTAAATTTATCACCAACGATTCTCTGGTTTAGTCGTGATTAAGTAACAAACAGACATACACGCTTTCGCATTACGCATTTGTATGCGACTAGCTGTTACGACTGCTGGATTTTCTTTTTTTACGATTTAGACCAACGAACCCACTCACAGATTGAATTTTAGCTTCCGAGGCAAGACACAACAGCGCTGCAACGGCTGAACCGTTTCAATAAAACGCTTTTAAAATCCATACGAAGTGTTTAAGTTTTACGATTTAAAAAACCAAGAAGCCTTTGTTAAATGCACAAAAAGAAAAAAGAAAAGAAAGAAAGAAATTTGTTGATGTTGCTTTTTTCCTTCCTAATTTACGATTTTATATATACGTATTTTAACACTTCTATTAAAAATAAGTTGTTTTTCAATAATGTACGTAAACCATTGTAGATAGACATTTGCCGTCGCAGACGTTTTTGTAGAACTCTCTAAGGTGAACAATATTGACATTCATGGTCATCAATTTCCTCTAACCGTACACGCGGCGAAAGCAAATATCTCCCTTTTTTCTCCCGATTTCATCAACATTGATACTCAAAATAATATTCTACCTTTCTTTAACACATTTCTAAAACAAAAGTTAGCATATGATCATCCTGGGCATCTCAACAATATCCTTGCCAAATTTCATCACGATCGGTGCAGTGGTTTAATCGCGATTCAGTAACAAACAGACACACTTTCGGATTACTCATTAATATATTAGTATAATATAAAGCTAGAGGAAATATTGATGAAGAAAACTGAAATTAAAAGATTACAATATGTGAAACAAGAAAAAAATTCCTAAAAAGAAACGTTACTTTTGACTCGCGCTGACGCAAAAAACCTTAGAGCAACATCCTTAATTTCTGGGTATGTAAATGTATCTCAGGATTCAAAATAATTCCGATAATCAAGTTCTCAGCTGAAAATTCCCTTCTTACAATTTACATATTCAGATAGGCAGTATTTGTAATTTGCATTGTTTTCGTTTCATTTGAATCACATCGAAAAAACATCAATAAATGAAATCCTTCGATGCGTTAAGTATAGCGTATCAAAGAAACGGATCAATGAATAATGAATGAAGTTGCTTCGAACTCCTTTTTAGGAGGAGACACGTCCATACTTCCCTTTCATTTATTTTTGTAAGATGTAGCTTTTGAAAGTCAATGTAAAGGTGTCATACCTACCATTCGATAGAGGTTTCAATACAATTGAATTCCACTAATTTATATACAATCTTCCAGATATGGCATTTCTTATCTTCGAGAGGTATATAATGTAAAATAACTAATAAATTAAAACTCCATGTGTAAATGTATAAACTTAAAGCTTCAAAATATGATGACTGCCTGAGTTGGCGTATGTCATTCCTCCCGGAATGAGCCATTCTTACGAGTTTATGAGAAATGTTTGTTCTCGTTTTAAACATCTCCTACGTACTTTCCTTTGAAGAACGTGAAATTGCACAAAAATGTTTTATTTTGTATTCTTTCCCTAAGTATATATATCTGGGCTCGTGTGGCTCCAATAAGAAACGAAAAATGATAAACAAATATGAAAAATTTACAAAGAGAAAAGGTACATAAATGAAAGACCAGCTTTCTACTGAATCAACCACAATATAAAATACGAATTGGAAGGAAAAATCACGCAAGTTGAATAGTAAAATCTACCCTCCCCTATTGAATGCCTGCGAATAGTAATTTACGTTCATCCTGGTGGGAAGTAGCAATAAATCCATTTCCATGGTAATTACTTAACAATACTGTGACTGTTCCGTATAGGAAGCGTTAAACATCAAACCACTGTCCACTATCGACTATTATAGTTCCAATTGAATGCAAGAAATTAATGGCAATTTTAATAATGAGAACATGAACTAAAAGAAAATTAATTTTTTACTATCGACTCATAATTTTTATTCGGAACGGAAAGTCAAAATGTAGTAAAGATGCTCTAAAGATCTTAGCCTACAAAATATTGTTTTCGTAGTGTTCATCTGTTCCGCCAGAGCGTGTATTTTTATCACATGGAAAAATATTACTTAAAACGGAATTCAAATGAAACCCGAAATGTAGGATATATTTATTTTTAAAATCAATATCCTAAATACAATAAAATTTTTATAACTATCTGCAAATACAAAACTTACTAAACGTTGTTAGGCCGGAAAACATTTTTGTGAAATATTACGTCATATTAACCAAACATTAATTGTTAAGTAGGATCATGAAAAAATTCTATATTCATGATAAAATGCAATCAAACTGGATAGTAAATTGATTGAATTACAAGATAATTTTCGCGCACTATTTGGCGTACTTCCACGAATGGGTAGCCAGACTGAAAAGATAGACGGTTCCTTTGATTTAAACTAACGTCTGGAATGTACTTGTTGGTATCGACGAGTCTTCCAATACCTTCTAGCATCGAATATTTGACTATCGTTGCCAATAGTGAAGTAGCCCCACAAGTCGGCAATGATCAACTTTGGAAGGAACTTGGCAATGATCGCCCTGTGTACGTCCTAGGCATAAGTGAATGGTCTGCGAATTCCTTCAATGCATGTCCATCACTTTACATCCCTGGTTTCCTCGCCTGGTGACCTCATAGCACTTGAGTCACTCCCACTCACAGATGGTAGGCAAAGAGGCGCTCTACGCACACACCGAAGGAACTTCTGATCAGCAAGAATACTACTACAATATTGATGATCTTGTACTACAGAACACACTGTCACTACATCATGAATTGTCACTATTTGATAATATGCTTCAAAACGATCTTTCACTATTTGATCGACATTACTGAACGGACCTTCGCTTTCATCAGGAGAGGAACATCTTCTGCGCGTGGTTATGAGCAGTTTTTGATTAATTTTCTATAACCTTCATGTGTTACGACTCCATTTTTCAATAAAATGAAAGGTATATCCGTTTTAATAAGTGATGTCATCTCTGTCATCGGGCGTGGTCTCGTCTGAACAATGCAGGTTCAATAGGTTATAGAAGTTTCAAATTCAACGACATTTTAGAGACAATTTCTTTTGCATTCTTCTATTGCTGCACATTTTAAATAATATCAATTTTTGTTAATGTTTTGTTACTTTAAACTACAGTATTTATGCTATAGAGAACAATTTTCTGGCTGAATCGATGTCGTTAAAATAGTCATTGCCTCTGAAAGGTCAAAATTAAGACTTCATTAAATAATAAGGAAATGCTTAAAATAATTCTAGTATTTACAGAATTTACAATCATGTTGCAAGTAGCGAAATGTATGTGCAACGCTTCATGAAGTAAACTATTTGCGTCTTTTGTTGAAACCAGTCAATTGATTAATGAACAATTTACTAATTCTACATTTTCAAAGTGACGTGATGTCAAATGTTACTACAATTTACATCCATTTTATAAATAAAATAAAGTAATAATTTTGGACTCACAACTTGTAACAGACGGACAATAGTGAGCCTTAAATCACTAAATATAAACTATTCGTCCCTTAAAGGTCGTAAGTGTAGAATTATTTCTTTACTTTGAACTTGATACCTTTAAGAAAAAATGTTGTTTTGACGTAACATGCAATAGTGGGACATCTCCTTCGAATCTAATTTTTATTATTTATTAGCTTTAAAACCGTAATACTGGATAACAGTTGTGTAAGCCATTTACTGTTTTTAGGACACGTCGCGCCTTTAGATGCTCTTGACCGCGAAATCTTATCATGGAGCCATTTGATTTTAAGATACATTTGTACATATTTACAAAACATATTTACGTCTTTTATTATTATAACTCGTTATAAATGTAATTGAAGACTTTCAACTTATCTATGTATTATTTTGAAAGAAAGGAAATTTTGAATACATGGAGTCAATAGTAGAATTAGTTTGACTAGTTATGATTTTAATGTTTAGTAAATGTTGACACGTTTCTGGTACGAAGTATCCATGAAAATGTATTTTAGAGAAACACGTGGCAAAGTCGCAAACCTATCGGTGCAAATAAATACATTTATTTATCTATAGACGTAGAAGTTTACAATTGCAAATACCACAAGATTTAAAGAGTGGTCTTTGAGAATCGTAGAACTACTCGCGATCCCTGCAACCACTCGCCAACACCTGCCTCGTTAAGGTGTTGCGTACTTTTTTACGGAAACCTTTTCCCCGTAGACCGTTTTCTTCTTTTTTCAAAGATTCTTCCGCGTGAGGGATTTTCCGAGTCGCTCCGAGAGAGTCTTCGCTCTTTGCTGGAGAGATGATGAGAGTGCGACGGCTGTCAAGAGAGCGACATCGCTCCACGAGACGCACGCGAGAGAGAGAGAGAGAGAGAGNGAGAGAAATAACTTTCTTTAGACGACGACTTGGGGAATTATTCTGCGGCGGTGTCTGATTGCCCCTGGAAAAAGGTTTCCCCTTTATCACCATTCAGCCATTGGAAACAAATCACCTATAGATGTGGCTTGAGGAAACGCTAAACAGGTTGTTACCGAAAAATTTCTTCGTTTATGATGAAGAAATTTTTATGATAGCAACATTGCATTAACGTTGCTTAGATTCTTTGCCAACATATTGTGAGATTTGAATAATTCACGGGTTAATTATCAATTTATTCATCTATCTTAAGAAATTATGAAATTTAAACGATAGAAAGCATAGAAATTTAAAAGAAAAGCTCGTTGGAGGTTGACGGAGGACCGCGGTCGCAGGCGGCCGGTGGCCCAGGCTTCGGCGGCGTTCTTTGACATCGAGTAAAATTTATGACGTCTTTGAAATCGCAAGCTAGCGAGGGGATGAGGGAGAAGACCCGACCCGCCTTAATAAACCACAGCTGTACATAGAGTAGAAACAAGTATGAACTTGCGTGAAAATTCGTTAAAGCCAACGCGTCGTTGAGAAAATTCTAGAAATCAGTTGAAGCCCTTTAAAAATGTTCCAATGAGAGTCAATTCGTAAGAAGGGGAATTCATTTCGGCATTGGGAGTTCTGGATCACGTGAGATTCAAAATTTTGAAGATTTTCGGGAAAAAGTAGGGATGAGCCCATTGAAGGCAAAGCAGACTCAATTTCGCTCTCACATGTTTCTCCGTCGTGCTCACATGTTATTTTTTTGTGGCAGCCGATGGTTACACGGCTCACAGCTCACATGTTACTTTTTCGTGGCAGCCGATGCTTACACGGCGCACAGATATTAGAGCTCACATAGATTTTTTCGGCAGCTCTTACATACAAGTTTTTCGGAGGAGCTCGTGTTGCTGCTCATATAGATTTTTTTTCGCGGCGCTTAGATGTGTTCAGCTAACATAGATTCTTTTGGCAGCGCCCAGACGTTTCTCAGGTCTTAGAGATTTTTCGTTCGCGAAGCTCAGATCTTGCAGATTTTTCGCGTAGATGTTGACACTGCTGACGTTGCTCAGCGGAGTCTTTTGGTGAGAATCTGACATCTCACAGACTGTTGATGTAGCTCATATTGCTTGCATCCCACCAGTTTTTTTGCCCGAGCTACTTTTGGGTGGTCATCCGGAAGGACGGAGGTACTGCTGACGCTTTGCTGGAGGGACTGACCTCCGGGAGGACCCTACTCAGCGGCAGTAATTGGTCATCTTGAGAGGTATTATACGTCTGTTGGTAATTGTCTAAACCAGCACCGTATTGCGCTTGCGCGTTATGGAGGAAATGGCATGAATTGCGAAAGAAAGGCACGAACTTTAGACTACCTTAGTGCCAAGATACACTTTAGTTTTAATAGAATTATGCCATAAGTAAAGCCAGTGTTTTGTCATTGTGAAGAGAAAAAGAGATTTAAGTTGGTAATTAAATAAAATTGTAATTAAATTCAGTGCTTTGATATCGCTTAAGATAAAGGGAGATTTTTATTGTTAACTAAATAAGATTGTAATTAAACTCAGTGTATTTTATATCGCTTAAG
>NNCF01132746.1:45354-94145 GCA_002313205.1 Laupala kohalensis
AAATCCAAGGTTTCTCATTTAGTACAATTAGGAAATTTATCATCACGGTATACGCGTGCATTGATATAAAAGTTAAAGAGTGTTGTTTACTTATTGTGGAGTCAGTGAGGTGTGAGGTAGGAGGGGGGGGGCGGCGGAAAGTTTTGGCGGGAGTGCGTGTTTTCTGTCAACAGTCAGGATCTCAATGGGGATTTAATTACGATTACTTGAGCTCAACAAACTATCAGACATGCAAAATGCAATTGTTAACACAAATCTTCGTACATATCTCATCCTTCTCAGTTCTTGCAGAGAATATTCGATGCTAACATTGGCCTTTGCTTGTTCCTTCGTCTTCGGTAATAAACTTGAGGTGTCTTCCTGTTCCTTGGCGTCGCCACATCCGCGGTCACCACACACGAACCCGTGATTGCTTCCTCTGACGCCAACGCTGAGGCGAAACTTTCAACCTCTTCACTTTGGGAATTAATTACCATCGTGATACCTAAGGTTGCATCACGGTATCAGCGTTGCGCGAAACACCGGAGAAATCCACGTCTCGAGCCCTGAAGTTGTGCGTTGTAGTGGAAGATGGTAAAGATGGAGCTGAGGAGGTACGTAATTTTTCAATTGTACGACGGTAAGTCAATTTATAAGTCGCTGTTTATACAAATATAAAATAAGAGCTAATTCACAACTGCACTGCAAAACTTGAACTGCACAGCAACACCACTCTGCCCCTTACTCTGCCAAAAAATGAATCAGAACAAATTAATGAATGTTGAAGAGATAATATACTCATTGTCGAAGTACGAGATATGATAGGACGTTAAATTGTTTGATTGTCAGATTATCGACAGCGGTTGTCTAGTTGTAGCGTCGTCGCCTCCACGGTTCCGCTGATCGGTAGAGCGTGGGTTCAAACCCTACTACGTCGAACTAGATGATGTTTTCAGCTGGGGTTTCCATCATCTATTCCAGACAAATGTCGGTTCAGTTCCATAAGTTCCCTGACAACCCAACATCTCTCCTTCCCAAATCCCTCCCCCAAGTCATGGTTAGGTGGAAGATGGGGCCAAATGGCCCGAACCTTGACAAAAGGCATAAAAATACATCTTTTCATTGTTTAAATCGAAGAATGCATAGAAAATCTTTTCTAGGTCACTGATTACAATAGAAAATACTATATCTTTTAAGTGCCAACATCAAGTTGCACTGCGCAGGTGCTTTGAGACACCTGAAAGTCACAGGTGTCTGTTCGCTTCAGATACATTGGTTTCTTGCCCACCTGATCATTTTAAGCAAGTAACTTATTATTTTGCGATTGCTTCCTCTGACGCTACCGGTAAGGCGGAGGTTTCCTCCTCTCTGCTTTGGGAATTAATTACCATCGCGATACCTAAGGTTCCGTCACTATGATATCAACGTTGCGCGAAACAATGGGGAAATCCACGTCACGAGTCCTGAAATGGATTTTTCCTGGTGCGACATGAAAACCGGCTGTGCACTTGTAGTGGAAGATGGTAAAGCAGTGGAGGCGCGGGTGAGCGGCGGGGATCCGAGGACCCCACAGTGATAGGAAAATTAAAATAAAATATAAAAATTAACAAATTTCACGCGTTTTTCGACTTGATATGAAATGAAAAGCAATTCATAGTCGTAAATTTATTTCTTCTTCGTAAACTGAGTAGAAACTAATTTTCGTAACCAGCTTTATATTGAACATATAATTTAATTTAAATAAGGTATACATTTATACAATTTGTTGTTACTAATATTTTTGTCTGGCATGATGTGAAGTCCTGGTGGGTACGCACTGATTGGGTTTTTCGCTACTCCGACTCAGCGCATCGCAACACGAGCGTCGGAAATATCAACGTGGGAATTCTAATAATTCTCTTTTGTGTTTCTGTTACCGTCAAAGTAAGAAATCAGGCAATGTAGGAAATATAGTAGGAAGTTAGGAAATCAAAGTGAAACAGATATCTAAATAAACCATGAAAACAAAAGACTTTTGAGTGGAATTATAAAAAGTAAAGACAAGTAATAATGCAAATAATGTTTTATACTAACTGTAACTTAGTACTTCATCTAATTTAATTGGGTGTTGATTGGGTATAATTCTTTACGTCATGAGACCAGTTTCTTTCAAGACGAGGAGGGACATGGAAAATCACCGTCACTGTGGTGCGAGTGAAGCTGAGGAGATATGCAATTTTTCTATCGTACGACTGCAAGTCAATATATAAGTGGCAAACATCAGTTTCTCTTATATCGTTCTAAATTACGAGTGCATTTTTTTGGCAGCATATGTATGTCTGTCGTATAGGTTGCGTGACATCTGATAGTCACGCAGTCAGTCAAAGGCAGCCGCTGCACCACTGTGGTTGTGTCGTATGAGTGTACACGAGAAGAACATCATGCAGTTGTTCGGTTTTGGTGGGCCAAAAGACTCTCCACAGAAGATGTGCATCGTGAAATGTATCCTGTGTATTGTGACTAATGTTGATCACTGAAAGCTGTGTTCAATTGAACCCAGAAGTTTATCACGGGAATGCAAAACATCAAAGATGGGAGCGTCCTGGTCGTCCGTAATTCAAGAGGTTACTCGTTGGCTGCGACAGCAACCACAAGACTTCTTGGCAACCGGTTCTCAAGGACTTGTAAAGAGTTAGGATTAGTGTCTGAATGTACAGAGGGTGATTATGTCGAAAAGTGAAATATATGTCAGGAAGTTCATTTGATTCCCCCAGGGGTCTTACATCTATTAAGTACGTGTTTGGCAAACACGGGGCCCCGAGCTGAGTCTGGCATTACTTCCACTTACTTGTGCGAGGATCCTTCCTTTCTCTTTTCTGACCTCCCTTGGTCACCTCTTGTTCTTTAGGGCTAGGAAATCATTTATTTTCCTCATTTATTTTGTCCATCTCTCATTTTTTGTCCTCTATGTTTTGAGACATGTTTCGATATATTGTAATTCAGGAGGGTTTTTAGTGGGTACGGTTGAGTCATTCGGAGAGTCCCACACGCGGGGAGAGTCATGTTGACTCTCCTTAGTGCGTAACTACATTTTCCCAACCTGTACAAGTTTTTAGGGCTCCAATGATCTTTGATGTCGACGAGCCGTAAAGCCACACACACACAAAAAAAAAAGATTATTATTGTCTCTATCCAGTATTGATACTTATTTATTGAATTACCTACGTAGTAGATGTAGTTTATTGTTATTGAAGCTTACA
Source organism: Laupala kohalensis (assembly GCA_002313205.1). NCBI lineage: Eukaryota > Metazoa > Arthropoda > Insecta > Orthoptera > Trigonidiidae > Laupala > Laupala kohalensis. The sequence continues at coordinate 48,573 of NNCF01132746.1, forward strand.
TACATGGGGTGGTAGGAGATAGGTGGTGGATGGTTCGGGCTATTGTTTGTAGGTGGGCCGGTTACCAACAACTTGACCCAGGTTAAGGTATTAGTAGGAGTAGTTAGTAAGAGTAAGAGTTAGTGATACTAGAAGTATTAGGAAGTGGATCGTTTTCAATTGTCACAGCTACATGAACTGGGACATTGAAGAGAAAAGTTACAATTATTTCTGATCCTATCGGGAATTGGGTGATTTAGTGGCAAGCATACATGCTTATTCCTTAGTCACCGGAAGGTTTTGTAGGTTTGTTTATTCTTCTTCTCCACGGGTCTTTTCTCAATCGAATTTTATTTTCATACATTTGATGCTAACACTATAAAAAAACATGCCCTCCTGGAAGCCCCATAAAGAAACTGTGGTTGGCGAGGGCCCTCCTGGGGTGTATTACGATGTATTACATAGGGTAGCGCCCTTGGGTTATGTGCCATGCCCCGTGGTAACATACCGGGAAGGATGAACCTGTTTGTTCCGGACCAACCGCGTCTTAGTAGATAAAAATACCAACATTTCGGCCATCATGCTGTGGTCTCCTTCAGGACAACGTCAAAGTCGTACAGACCTAACTCGCAATCGTACTCTGCCAAGGAAGGCCACAACATGATGGCCGAAACGTTGGTAGTTTTATTAGACAGACTAGGCAGAATAAGACAGCGACTTAGGTNCCACAACATGATGACCGAAACGTTGGTAGATTTATCTACTAAGACACGGTTTGTCCCGGACGAACAAGTTCATACTGACTCCGGCCGCGGAAACCTACGTTTATATTCACTTCAATACGTTTTCTTTCAGAGTAGAACATTTAGAAATAAAAAAAAAACAACGTTTTATTTACGATTCCGAAAAGGGATCTCCTAAATTCCATCAAGACAAGGAATCTGAGTGAATGGAACAATGAGTGGTTGGCTTTTGAAGAGAATAAGCTCCGACTTATTAAATCCTCTGTTAAGTCATGGAGCACTTCCTGTAGGTTAGCGAGGCGCGACGAGGTCCTGCTTCAGAAGTATAAGTTTCCTATTTCACTACTCAATGTAATATACATAGATATATTTATTGTTCCATAAGTCTGCATGTTAATATACGTAACACTTTAAACCGTACTTTTACACGACATATTGAAACTAATTAATTTAACATTAGATAAAAAGGCTTACCTAAATCACTCAGAGGTAATCTATGAATATCCTTTTATATTTAACATTATACATTAAGATTTTTATAAACTAATGCATTTTGTACAATAATTTACAACTGATTGTTTTTACTACTTTAGAACAATAGTATCCCAAGGTTTCAAACCTGTAGGGGGTGTTCTCACTGTTACGTTATGTGCTCAGTAAAGAGAAAGGTCATAGCTGACAATAATAAACTTACACATTCCCTCCATGAACACATAAATGGTTTTTTAAACAAAACGTCTAAGATATTTTTTTAAATTTATTTTTAAATTTAATTTTTTAATTTTAGACTTTACATTAGTTAGAGATTACACTTCAAATATAAAGTGTATGGTGTGATAAAACACACGATATATTGAAATAGAATTATACTCCGTTTTGGAGTCGAACCTGAAACTGCTTCAACAATAAATAACTATTTCGGTATGTGTTGGGCATAATTGTTATATTTAACTAATCATAATTAATTTTTCAATAGTTTTTGCGCATATTATTGTATTTAAGTAGCATTATTAATAATAATATTATTTAAAAGTCCATGAGATCCTTCCGTTCTATATACTGAAAAACTATCGAAATTNCATTATTAATAATAATATTATTTAAAAGTCCATGAGATCCTTCCGTTCTATATACTGAAAAACTATCGAAATTAGTCTTTTCCTCATCACCCATAAAAGTCGCTTCATGTAGTAATAATTGTATTTCTTCCATTATCATTATAAGAGCGTAACACAATGGACCTCTTTCTACCTCCCATCGCGCTACACCGCATCCGCGTCTAATGAGCAGCGCTACAGGACGCCACCGATGTCACTCTGCCTTCCGCCTCCGTCGCAAGTTCACTCCACTAACAGGCACCTGTGCATCGCTTTCCCTCGTGGGGTCACACACCTCACATGCCATGTATTACGTGACCTCCTATACGGAACTGTGTAAACATGTATCCTCGTCTATTTTACCACATAACGGGAATGACCCCGACTTAAAAAACAATAGCAATAATAACCTATGGTTAAATAAGCAGTTGCTCCTCCCGTGGCTAAGGAATAAAAGCACGCTTTGCTCGCCACCATTTTAATTCCCGGTGAGATCAGAAAAAAAAAGGATTTGTAGCTTTTCACTTCAATGCCCTTCAGTTCATATAACTGTGACTACTCAAAAGCGAACCCTCCTTCCTCTACCTACCTCCTCCTAGTATCAGCAACTCTATTACTAACTACTCTTACTAACCCCTCCACGTGGGTCAAGTTGTTGGTAAACCCAGCTAACCAGCCCACCTATACTAATACCATTCTACCCTCCTACCTCCTATCGCCCGATGTAGATAAGCTCCAATAGCACGCTACACTTCCCATTTACAAATACTACAATAAAAAAAGCAGTTAAAAGTGGTGTATGACCACGCGGAGACGAACTAATTTATTCACCGGGAGCAAGCTAGGGACTATCCATCAATTCCCAATAAAGGGCACAAAAGGCAGAGGATGCGTCTCCCCTTGCGAAATTAGTAAATTAATTCGTACAAAACCTACAGAATATTTAACAAATTTTATTTTAAATAGATTAAAAGAGTTATTTAAACAAATACATCCTCGTATTAATATTTTTGGAGTCCTTGACAATGAGATCAAGATATTAGTCAGTCATCGCGGTAGAAGAAAGCTTATAGCTATACTTCTCTATACTTGCGTATGATTAGAATATTTTTGTTGGTTTGTCGGCGATGATTAAATATTTATGATACAAATGATTTTCCAATTAATTTATTGGTCTTCTCATACGGTGTTTTGAAGTTAACAAAATCAAATCTAAAAAACGAATATTATATTACTGTATTTAAATAACAAATTTGGAGTCAGCGTTGCTCAGTAAAAAATAAAAAATAAATTAAAAAAATAAAATATATCGGTAGAGAGCTCACTCGCTGGCTGAATGGTCGGGGTTTGATCCCTGGTGGGGTTTCTTTTAGCACGTCTCAACATACAGACGGACTTTTAGACCTACTCAACTTCCTGTAAAATGAGAACCAGGCCTATCCTGTGGTCAAACCGGTCGGAACGAGATTCAGGCCACATCGCCTTCTCCTACTATCGGATTTTTTATTACAAAAATTGTCTTTTTTATCGGAAGTCTTAATTGCTAACTGGGTCATTATTTTGATTTTCAATTACACGATGAATAGTTATTTGTCTTTCTAAAGAATGTGGCGAATACCAGAATACACGATCAATAATAAAGTAATTTCTTCTGACTAGATAACATGACTGGGTAGATTATTAACTCTGGCTAGATATTACAATGAAATGTTGATTCGTGAATTGTCACATGAAACGTCTAAAACGCACAGATCGAACTAAATTGTCCTCCCCGACAATAAATTAACGTCAAATTTTTTATTGCATTCAAACCAATTTTAACAATTTCTTACGTTTTAATCGTTTGAAACAAAGATAGGTTAAAATATAATTAAATTAAATTTCACATGATGTCTCTTGAATTTTTGACTCTCAGAAACCAAATTCCATACAGAAGCTGTCCCTACTGGCACTATTTAGAAGTGGTGAGATTTTCTTTTTCTTCAACGGAGAGACTTAAAAGACTTGGCTTTCATTCAAAAACGATTGTTCAGCAGAGTCTTGTATATTTTATCAGATCAGTGCAATTTCTGAGATATTGTGACCCACCCCAGTTGAGAAGACAACTGTATAAGAAACAATGGTGAACTAATAATCAGTGACCATATAATGTGTTATGTGTTTCCCTACACGTAAACTTCCTCTCAGTGAACATGCCTGAGAATCTGAGTCGATCCCTGGCGCTGCGATCGATCTGGTGACCTCTCGAGTCAAGGCTGACACATCATCGCCTCAACAGTTGCCTCTGTCAGTTACTCACCCTCACTAAGGACGTTCTGCCGGGCAGTCAGATCATCCTTGAGTCTAATTATCTCCTTTACTCCGCGTGTTAGTTTTGTGAATAATAAAACTAGTGACGACAATTTAGTTTGTGCCAACAAAGTTATTTATGAAGAAAGTAACACGAACTGGGAACTCACTTAACTTTATGGATATATTTCTTCCACGTGCCTACCCGCAGAGGAGAAAAGTGACAACGTTCGGTCAGCTGAAAACAACGAGGCGTCAGAAATCGAACCCAGGGTTCCTGCAGTGATTGCTGGGGTGTTAATCACTACACCACCCGTTCGTCTTTCACAATTGTACACTATTTCCACCCAGACATGTACCAGAGACACATCCCCAATCATTTTCACTTCACTTCGTCCAAAATAAACATAACCTACCATTAAGTCAATTCGGTAAATCTGCTTTGGTTTCCGGACTGATTCTTTGTCTCTCTGTGAACTTATTTCGGTGACAATAGTGGACCGGACGAAATGCACGAACATAAGTTCAAATATCTCTTTAGAATGTCGATTTACATCTATAAAAATAATTTAAAAGTTCAATGTAGGTTTAAGATTGAAGTTTACAAATATTTCATAGATTTAAAAAATTCTAAAGATTTATAGATTTAATAGATTTAAAAGATCAACTAAATTCTAAAATTGACATTTTTTTGTAGTTCGTCATGTTTGTTTCGTTGATATAGGTACATATCAACATTCAAACCAACTCGTGTATGCGTCTCCATTTTTCTCATCTTACGCACTAGTAAGAAAAAACCAAGACGACGAGGAAAAAAAGTACTGGTCTTCGAAGACGCCACAAAGAACCAAATGGTTTGGACGGCCTGATAGAAACCATGCTTTCAAAGACCAAAGACAGATGAAAGCTCGCGCATCGGGAAGTATGCGGTTGTACAGGAGCTAGACATACACAAGTACGATAGCTGTGTGGTCAGACCTTGTATTATGTGGAAGAGGAATTGAATAAAAGTTCCTTTCCAATCCTTGAGGTATACTGTAAGAGCTAAGCCATTTCTGTTATCAATTCAAATCATCACTGTCCATTTCACTGATGGATCTTTAATCTCATTGATGAAGAATCTTACTATCAGGTACTAATAAAATTGGCCTTCAATGAGCTTAATCCTTCAGCCGGTTCGTCTTTTTTCTTTTTGGTGGGCCTTTACGACTCAAAGGTCATTGGAGCCCTAAAAACTTGTACAGGTAGGGAAAATGCAATTCCGCACTAGGGAGAGCCAACATGACTCTCCCCGCGAGTGGGACTCGCCGAATGACTCAACCATACCCACTAAAAACCCTCCTGAATTACAACATACCAAAACATATCTCAAAACATACATTAAAACATTGAGGACAAAACATGAGGGTACAAAAAATGAGAAGGACAAAAAATGAGGCCGGGGGGGGGGGGCAAAAAGAAGGATGGGGAAAATGAGGAAAATGAGGAAAATGAAAGATACCCTAACCTTAATAGCGTCAGGATCCAAAAGAACAAGAGGTGACCGAGGGAGGCCAGGAAAGAGAAAGGAAGGAGCCTAGCATTAGTAAGTGGAAGTAATGCCAGACTCAGCTCGGGGCCCCGTGTTTGCAATACACGTACCCTGTAGTCCCCTGGGGAGCCTGTTTGTATGGGGTGTCAGGAACATTCATCATACGAGGATAGTGAAAATGGCACACTATTTATCAACAACAACAAATGTTTACTACTATTTTTTTCGCAGTGTTCCTGGACTTAGTTAATAACAAAAAAATGATACAACTGAAATTCGTTCTTCAACCGTCCGAGAGACGGATCAACTGTCTGAAGAGTTTCAAATGTTTAAATCTACGATTGTTGAAATAATTCAACTTTAAGTAAATTAAATGAAATTTTAATGAAAACATTTGAATTTTACTTTAAACAGTTTTTTAAAATGGCACACAGAAATAGTGCTCTCAATACAGTCGATAAACCATAGAAATTGTTATAAAATTTAATCCTGACATATTCAACGTTTTCCGAAATGTGACTGAATACACATACGCAAAGGCTAAAAGAACTTTTGTTTTCATTCTTTGATTTAAAAAACTACTGTCAGATTCCGAAAAATGATCTTAATCAAGTAAGTTTGTTTGTTACCTTGATTTCAAAATACTATATTAAATCATGCACTGAATATAATTAAAATATTTGTTTCACTAACGATGGAACAATTAATCAATATATTATATCAATATAATGAAGACTATCTTGTCAATAATGAATACCAAGAGTAATTGTTCAATCATTATTATAATGGAACAGATATTTCACTGTGACTATGAAGAGGACAAAGAAACCCTGCTCGGCCGAGCTAGATGAGGTTTTCAGCTGGGGTTTCCCTCACCTACTCCAGACAAATGTCAGTTCGGTACCACAAGTTCCCTGGTAACCCAACATCTCTCCTTCCCAATTCCCTTACCCAAGTCCAACGGTTAGGTGGAAGAGCAGGACTGAACCTCCTTTTGCCAAAATGCATTAAATAAATAAATAAATAAAAAATTTAAAGTTCATTGAATTTTTGTCAGCTACTTCATATTACATAGATTCTATGAGCTTTAAGTTTTCTTGCTTGTACTAGTTATAACATATGGGTCCATTCTAGTTGTTGGTATCAAACGTAATTAAAGGAAAGAAAATAATTACATAAACAATAATTTTATAAAATCATTCTAATTCTACTTAAAAAAAAAAGATTATATTAAACATTACTAGCCTCCTAAATTATGAAATTAGAATTACAACAAGTGTATTTCTATCATATTTGAAAATATTCTTTGCGTCACAGCTATCAAGTAAGGAAGTACAATCTTACATAATCTCGCGTGGCTGCTACATCAAGAAACTTTTTAGGCGTGAAAGAAGTAGAAAGTGAAGTAGGAAACTTGACTTCTAATCTTTTTAATACAATGTGATAAGAGTGATATGAAATAAATTAATGAGATTATTTGTGGGGTTTAAAAAGTTTCTTGTGATTTAAAGGGTTTCAGTGAATTTTATCTGAGGTCTTCCGTTCCATTTTCTTTTCTTATTGGGTTTCTCGTCACTTGATCGAGAGAGACAATGCATCTCGAAAGTGCTGAGAGATTGTAAAGAAAGAAACTTCTACTGGGCGCGGAATATCGTGGGCGACCTTTGTCTTACCTTGAACTGCGGTAAACTTTGAGGGACTCCGTGTTACAAATAAAACATTTCGAGCAATGATCGTATACAAAGGAAATGCTTGTGTTGGCATAGTTGATCGTTAATGGACTGAATTTATTATTAAAAAAGCAGTTGCAAACTACGTATAATCACGTGGGGGGAATATACTAAGTTACTCTCCGGAAACAAGCAAGGGTCCATCCCATCAATTCCGATCAAGAACCCAAGGGCAGAGGCGGATTTAACACTTATCAAAGAAATTATTTAATAAATACGTACTGTTATAGATATATTATCCAAAACAAATTGTAGATATTTGTGCAGTAAAAATTCGAGAAAATAAAACATAGGTATTAATGACATTCCCGCCCATGGAAAATCCTCGCCAGGATGAGGCTACAGGGATAATGTAGACAACGGAGCCAAGGTTGCGTACAGTTAGAAATAAACTATTAAAAACAAGGGGATGCATGAAAAAAAAAGGAATTTAATTAGTGTCTCGAGTACTATAACAATGGCGTGATAAAGTATCAGAGAATAATTTATAATCAATAGTTCCGAATTGTTACATTCCAAACAATATCACTTTGTCGTGGTAATTTATTAAGCAAAAAGTTCTTCATTCGCTTAGCGAGCTTAGGAAATAAATACAGAAGACAGAATCAAATTAAAACAAAAAGAAATAACGAGACCAAAATATTAAATAGAATTTTAAAGATGGAGGAATTTTTTATGAAAAAAAGGAAACTTCTAGTTATGGTTTGTCAGCACAACGTTTTTTCTAAGCGAGCGAAAATGCTTGTTGATTTATTCTACGACAGAATAGACGAATACGTAGTTATACAAACCTTTCTCTCCACACATCCTATTTATCATTCTAGAATGTAATAAATTTTACTGCTCCGAAACAGCAGTTAAAAATTACACATGATCACGTGGAGAACTATGTTCTAAATTACTCTCTGGAGGCAATCAAGTCACCATCCCATGGATTCGAATTGAAACAACAGAAAACCGGAGAAAATCTCAGAACAGGGTTTTTTTTACAAGAATTAGAATCATATTACTTACCGAACTATTTTTATTGTTACGAGTGTGCTGAAATATAAAATCTGCCCTTTATCGGAATTGATGCGATGGTCCCTTGCTTGCTTCCGGACAGTAAATCAGTTTATTGTCCTTCACGTGTTCATATGCAGTTTGTAACTACTTTTTGGACAATAAATTTATTATAATAATACTTATTATTTTTGTAAATAAAATATGAATAACTTTTCATAACTGCGGGTGTGAATGGAATGACGTGGTAAAACATGGCATGTCTATGATTATTACCCACATCGCTTATACACTTTTATAATCAACATGGTTTAGCAAAAGAGATACTTAAGATATTTAGGAAATTGAAACATTACCACTCACACTACGAAGTTACATACTTGATGAATAGTGGATAAACTGAAATCTTCGTCGAAGCATGTTTCTTTCAGAATACACCAGGGGAATTTTGAATCATTCACTCAATCCAGTACTCTTACTTGTTTGAAATACGCGAGCCCATGAACAAATATTATATTAATTTTTTGCGATCTTTTTTTATCTTCCCGTGTCCCTCGCACGGATCATGAGTAATACTACTGAGTACATACTTGGCAATTTTTTTCGGACGCATTCCTGTGCGGTGTCCAATATGAATAATCGGCGGTTCAGTTGGCAACGCTGTTTACAATTCACTGCGTCAAACTCTGAACAGTGTACTACCCTATTCAAAAACATCTATCACCAGTGGCGAATCTAGAAAGATGGTTTTACAACATACATTATATATATGTATATTACCTTTAAATAAAATGCATCAAATAAATAATTAACAATCTGGTATTATTAATAACAATAAAAAATATAACGATTAACAATAACAATTATATTATTAATGAACAACCTTAAATATGGCCAATTATTATTAGTTCCACAAATGATAATTATTCTTTACTTTCGTTAGTTAACCTCACGTGACTTCGTCAGTTTGTTAGATCTTTTCTTCTTCAGTATTTTCTATAGACGCTTGAGGTCAAAGGTCATTACGAGTTTGACGAAAAGCTTCATCCCACTTATAACTCAAGGTCATGTAAGTTTACCAAGATAACAATACAATATGGCCGCCTAACACGAATTGCCAACTTCTGCGACTTTAAGTAATATCCGAACAAATATTAATAGTCGTAAAAGCGTAAAAAATGCAAGTTAATAACACAACAAACTAAGACGCAAGGTAATAATAGTTCCACGCGCTCGATGCAGAAAGAACCGAAGAGAAGAACAGATGTGAGTTGAATTGATGACCGATGTTGGTATTAGATTTAAGTTTCCAGAAATCCGAAAGTATTGCCAACATAACACTTATTTTTACCCTCATGTACGATTACGTAGTAAAAACGTTGGTTACACTCTGCACAAGCTAAAAATTAATAATACTGGCAAAAAATTACAGACTGGCAAAAAATTAATAATACAATGAACATTCTATTGTCAAGAGAGAGGTTGCAAACTGCAAACTCAGTAGCTGTAACTACTGAAAAGCAAACCTTCCTTCCTTTATCTAGCTCCTCCTTGTATCAATAACTTTAACTATTTCCAACTTCTTCTACTAACCCCTTCACGTGGGCCAAGTTATTGGGTAAGCCAAGCTAACCGGCCCACCGACTAACTATGACCTACCACCCAACTCCTAACTCCTATCGCTCCATGTAGATAAACTTCAATAGCACGCTAAATTTCCATTTACAAATACTACAACTGACTACGACCATGTTAAGGATAATAAGCTACTTTACAGTAAAGTAATAAACACTGTGTATTCCCGTTCATTTTCTCTTGTATTACATTTTCTCTTATTAAAGTTTAATGACTTTGAGAATAATTTTGAAAGGATCTTACCTATCGCAGCAGCATTGCCTCGTTTCCTTTCCTTCGATGCAACGCGTACGAAAAACATTCATCGTGAAGGTCAGTAGTTCATCCACACTCTCCCTGTCACAACGCAATAAAGGGGCACGCGCATACGCGGGGTTAGTGAATGCCACTCTTCAACACCTATTTGTGTCTCCGCACAGTGGAGTATATCGAGGCGATACCTGGCAAATGTATTTTATCCAGTAAAATTGGTGAATTGTGGAGAAAAATCATTTTTAAATATATAAACAAATGCTATGACCATTATTCATGTTAGAGCTTCTTTTCAATTGTTTATATGGATTTGATACATAACCTTTCGAGTTAAAAATACGTTTAACTTAACATGACATTTGTTTATATACATATAAACTATAAATCACCATAATCCATTAAATTCGCGAGATAAAATTCTTTTCGTCTGGTTTCGTCCCAGTGCGTACTCCACAGTGCGGCGTCACGAAGTAGTGTTGAAGAACGGCGTTAACTAGCCCCTTAACGAGCGTTCGCTTCACACGGCTTTACCGAAACATGCAATAATACATTCGACCTTCAGATTCGATTCGAGTTTAAGTGTCTCTCCAACATATGATAATCGAAGCAGCGATGTTTACACAAGGCCCACGAAATCAAATTCAACGAAACATATTTCAGCATCAAGTATGAGAGTTAACGGCCGTAGTGATCATAAAGGAATAGTTTTCTTTTATTTGGCCAAAAATTACAACACATATTTACATCATGCTGACGTTTCGTTCTGTATTGAGGTCATCATCAGGGCTAAGTATCATATTACAATCATCATCACTCCACACGGCTCACTCTCCTTTCCCTTAACACCGTAGTGTGCATGGCTAGCCATAGTAGTAGGTTATCCATGCAGATAACAAAGCTTTTGATTACGCGGTCATATTTTTGATCACATGTCTCTAATCATAGAAATATGATACAGAAATATGACCGTGTTATTCCGGCCTCATTAACCTAATCTCACCTTGCGTTCAAATCGCCTTTTCAACTGATCAAAAATAAATGCGTTCCATCAATGGTCTCTTTTGGCATCAAATTCCACGGAAATTGCAGGTATTACAAATGAATGCTTCTAAATAATACGCAATAGGTTTACAAACACACAGGTTACATAATGGTAATTCCACAATTTCAAGTTATTTTATTCTCAATTTAGAGTTGTATAATATCAAGTATAGAGTTACTTTAATAGTTACGTATTATGAACAATTGTTTTGGAATAATGTAAGGATTTCACAATAGTGCCTATTAGTAACATAAATTTTTTATTATATTAAATTAACAATTGTTAGTATTCTAGTGATGTTATAACATGTACCTAACTATTTTTACTCTCATCTTAGGAGGTGTGTGTGTGTGTGTGTGTGTGTGCAGAAATGCTAAATGTGCCACTGCTTTCGTACTCTTTGATCGGAATCGATGGGATAATCCCTCGCTTGTTTCCGGAAAAGTATATTAATTTATTTTTCTCCACGTGGTTATACGCAGTTAGTAACTAGTTTTTTGACACTGAATTTATTATAATACTTCGAACAAAATATCTTACGATAGAATATATATAATTTTGTTATTAATATTATAATAGTTTAATTACAATAAAGTATATTCTTTGTCTGTTTAACAATGACCCACGAATAAAAAGAGAAAATATTTTTTGTTTTCTCAAAATGAAATCTCTATCTATAAAATAAATCAATAAATTTATTGTCAAAAAACTGTACAAACTGCGTATGACTACGTGGAAGACAATAAAATAATTGACTCTACGGAAGTAAATAAGGGACCATCCCATCAATTCGGATCAAGGGCTCTAAGGCAGAGTTGGATTTAACATTTCAGCACACTCCGAAGGTACGGATAAAAAAAGTTCGGTACTACGAGTTATAATATCAACAGAGTATCGACAAATTGGTATTTATTAAAACACAAATACGTTATTTTAGAAGTACATTCGTATTTTTATCAAACAATAAATTATTCGGAAAATATTGTTTGTAAGCCCTAACTATTAAAATAACACTAAATTCGAGATTTATTATTTCAATTGACGACACCCCTAGGTTAGTATTAAAATTAGTATCAGATCGAAAAAAATAAAAATTAAGGTAGAAGTCAATAACAACACTCACCAGACCTATGTTATTGTTCCTTTGTCTATGTCCTTCGTTGCGTGAAGCGTCAGGTGATATTGGAGCTTACAAGCGATGTTAGTTTTGCGGGACAGAGACTCTTCCTTCAGCCATGACAAATATTTACACAGGTGTGTTTCCCACAATATTCATCGGCTGTGGATTACCGCTCTTACCCTTTCGAACGACGTTACCTTAAGCTTGTAGGATCATGTCTAAAGTTAATGAACTTAAGTTAATGAATTATGGAATATTAGAATGGAATATACTTAGATTACACATTCATATAGTAAAATTTGTTTCAAAATAGCTTGGGAAGTTTGTTTAAACACTTTATATTAGCGTATGTGATGTGAAAGTCAAACTATCCCACAACAGGCCCCGAAGGTCTATGGGGTTCACGAAGAGTAGAGCTCCGTAATTATTTGACCTCTGTACTAGGAGGAGGATATGTGGTCAGCATCTCGCTCCGACCGGTTTGACTCCAGGATAGACCCTGGTACTCATTTTACAGCAGGTTGAGTNAATTCGAAATTTCAAATTTTTAATGTGACTGTATCTGGGTTATAACTTGCAGAAGAAGAAAATTTGTAAAGATTAACTACACCGTTAGATATCAAACTGTGGCAATAATACTTCTTTAAAACATATTAAATCAGTTAGGATAGTTTACAAGTATTAAACCATGAATTTCAGTATAATACGAACTAAAAGTGTTATTTTACACTTCATTTGCGGCAACGTTTTCTTTTTTAACTTCGTAGTATTGTAATTCAAAGCTGAGCTTGTTTCTTATAAACAACGCGTAAACAGATGCAAGTTTTTTAGGTTTCTTCCAACATTGATTATTTAAAGAATGTCTTTAAAATCATCTTGTTTTCTGTGGAAAAGCAAATTAGCCTGTGAGAAAAGATTCCATCAACAAATAGCTCGCAGTAATTAATTTAAATTTGTAAGAATGAAAAATTGTACATCAATGCTCTCATCTCTTTAAACTCACTCATATTGGGAAAGTTAGAAGGTCGTGGCATTAGTTTTGCGAAAGACGAAATAAGTGGTTCATTTGTTGTAGTGCGGCGTTGTCACGTTTATCTAACGCATTCCGGAGTATCCTGACATTACTTTATTTTGTATCGAACATCTCATTTTATTCCCGTGACTTATAATTGTTTTTTTTCACACTTCCATATTACCAGTGAATAATTTCAAAAAGTTTTACGAAATTCCTACATTTGTTTATATAGTTTTTCCCAGATAAAGTTGAAAATTCATGAAATCCCGAACGACACCATTTTAAATTAAAGTTGAAAAAACTCGCAAAGTATTCTCGTGAAGGTCATGAAACTTTGTCCACTTGTTAGCAATCATAATATCAACAAGTTTACAAAATATAAACTACAATTTTTGAGTTAATGTGAAGTTCTACCATGAAGAATGATACGGAATGAAAAGTGATACCGACAGCTGTGGTCTAGTGGTAGCGTCTTCGCTTCCACGATCCCATTGGCTGAGCGGTAGAGCCTGGGTTCAAACCCTGCTCAGTTCGGTACCATAAGTTCCCTGTCAACACAACATCTCTCCTTCCCAATTGCCTCATGACCTGAACCTCGCCAAAAAAAGAAGGCATTAAATAAATAAATACACAAATAAAACACACAATAGGAGAGATGGACTCAATGAGATGACCTTGGCATAAGCCGCTCTCGCCCGGCAGCTACTAGCCAATCTGCAAACTATGGCTGGGTCTACTACTGGGATGGAATGGTCGCACTTTCCACGAAAANATTTTATTTGTGACGAGGTCCAGGACACGAGGCTTTCACCTATAGGAATGCTAATCGCATCGTTGGAACGTAGGATGTGTTATTTTTTATTTACCTTCTCTACCCATCCTACCCTTCCCTACTATACTACACCCATTTTGCGATGAAATATTTATGTTTAACAAACTACAACACTTGACTCATTGACTGATTTAATATTTAAAATATTCACTTAATTTTTAACGGTTAACTTAAACTTCCGTTAAATTTTCCACAACAAACTAACGCTTTGCGATGAACGAGGTTATTTTTAAGTAACGCCGTACCGGTTCAAATTCAGATTTCAGAACATTACACAACAACGCATTTTTATCAATTATGGGAAGAACATCAAAAGAATGTTTGTACAAAAATCACAAAATTCTCGTAAAATATCTGCGGGTTTTCAACTGCTACTAAAATACATATTCGAAATAGAATTACATTATGCTTCAGATTGTATTACAAAGTTATTTACCTTACGAGATAATTAATGAGTCCGCATTTCGGTCAGTGAAATGTGATAAACGAAAATAAAATATGCAAAGCTCCAGAGGAACGCGTCGAGAATTATTGAAATTCATTAAATTTACAAAATGAGGATGATGATCCCAACAACGAGATCCGCTCGGATGGGAATCGAAGAGGAGGGGGAGGGGATTGGAGGGGGAGAGAGAGACTCTAACCTCAATGAATCATTCGGTCATCTAGTTACGTAATTAATTACTGCGCACGAATGGCATTAGCTACTACCACGTGTTCAACACTGTCGTCCACCAATGAATACTAGATTAGGTTCCACCTGCTAATTCTCACGGATGATTTTAGGAATATATATGGGAGCTCGTTGTGGCTCGAAATGCAAACCCTTCCACGCACCCCAACCACATTCAGTTTTGACGTTTTGACAGAAAACTGGAGCATAAAACAAGTAATTCTATATAATAATTATACAGAAACGTTTTAAAACTTTGTATATATTTGATAGGAAAGGGCTTGTACAGTTATATAAAAGGTGCAATGATACCAATGTACACACATGGGTCTGAGGTAAACCATCGCGTATTAAGTAATTGCTATATTTGTAATACATTAGCGAGAATACAACGTATTTCTCTTTTGAGATAATGTGGAGCTTACAGAACAGTGTCAACTGATGCTTTGAATGTGTTAGTTGGAATGATGCCAACGGAGAAATTGGTTTAACAATATGTTTAACTATCAACTATGCACCGTCAAGGACAAATTGTACATGATGGTAGAGAAATTGACCGAGATGCGAAAGATTGAAGAAAGAAAATAAGGGATATATTGGTAAGTGCATGGCAAATAGTATGGGATAGAACATCTTAAGACAAGTGATTTGGACCAACCAATACCAAAGGTGAACTATGCAGACACAGGAAATGGTTTAAACACAAAAACGATTCAATTTTTTTAAAGAATATATAGAAGGAATAAAAGAAATCAAAAACGGAATGAAAAGTTAATAGAGACAAAAGAAGAACAAAGAGATAATGTCATCAATTGTCTGTTGATCGGGGCACAACTAAAAACAAATTAATATCATATATTGAGACTTGATGGGATTGAACCCATAATTCCCATGAGCGGATTTATGTTTCTACATTAAATTCATTCATATCTATTCAATAGAAAAGACTACGAGACGAAATAGATTATGTGATATGGCATGCTAGTTAGTAATCACAATGTGGAGATTGTGGAATGGAATATTTTAAAAAAACTCCCCGAAAAATTTTCATGGGACATAAAAAAACTAGTGGAGCAAAACATACTTTCTCATATACGTTTTTCCATCTGCAGCATAGTGACAAAAATATAGGAAAAGTGTTATGTAAATGTAATTTCGATGTAGATAGAAATTGATGTATTTTCGTGTCTGCAGTGCGTTTGCTGTCCTATGTATTTTATCATTATCATATCTTTCATTTCAGTTTACGAAAAGTGTATTCTACGTCTGCTTGGTCCATTTACACCGCTAAATATTATTCAAGCGTCTTGAAACAGTAAACTAATGTGTAAGTGTAGGAGACAGAAATTATTTTATTGCGTCTATACCAAGCTTTCAAGGGATTATAAATTGAAAGGCGTTTCTATGTTATTTTTTCTTATCATTATCATTCTTTGATAATGTTGCTAACGCTCCACAATTACCAAGCTTTCAAGCAAAATACCGCTAATACGGATGTAATGAATACTAATTGTACTTCATGCACAGAAAATTGGTGCAAAATCGTTGGAGCTGCTTTTGAGGAACTTTCAAAAGAGTACTTGGACCTTCACATGAAGTGCCCCTTGTTTCAAAGTTAAAAAAATTAGAGCACGTGCATTTGAACAAGTAAATTCTACCGTAAATACGAAATTTGAATTAAATTGATTAATCCATTTACTCAGAATCGCTGTGCACAGAAGGACGGACGTCATGCCAAAAAAAAAAACTTTTCTGAATCAGGGATAACCAACCGGATATTTCCGTCGAAATCTCGCTTTCGAAATATTTCATAATTACAAAACTTTCATATACTACGTATTTGAGAAAGTAAAAAAGTTTAAGTATGATTAAACAGCATATTCTTGACATTAATTTTCACATCCCTCTAAAATTATTTATCACGGTAATAAATGTTGCACCTCCCGACCATTTGCGTCAGTGACTCATCTCAGTTATCTCAGTTATTTTTTTATCAAAATGAAAAATGCCCTCCTCAAATTAATCACCCGGATTATTTGTTAAAGCGTTTCCGACCTCGTTCTTCTCGCGTCTTCAGGTAACACCAGCACACTCTTTGTAATGACAAAAATTCCCTAAGAAACCTAATAAAAGTGATATCTCTCGATCGGTGAGGTGGAAGCAGCACTTAATCCAAGTTACTCAGCTCACTGATACGTACTATTGTTATCTTTAATTTTATTATAATTATTATAAAATACAACGAAGAATGATAATAAAGAAAAAAAACATGAATTAATTTGTATCTAACAGTTAATAACACGGTGCAAACAATATTCAGGAACTCGCTTGACTCGTTTGAAATGCACAAGATGGCGTAACAACATAGCGGCCGAGCACAACGGTTCCGTGATTGATGAATCTCACCTTGGAAAAAGTGAAATATCTTTCTCAGATGTCCAGTGATCCGTATATAATAGTGATGTGAAGAATACTACGAAACATTTACTAGAAATGAAAATAAACTTCCGTCGTTGGTCTTATTTTGTTAATATTAAAAGTTGGTCTTGTTTTGTTCTGGTTTTTGCAGAAGACGCCATCATTTATAATTCTAATTATTTGATTTAAATGACCGGTAAGGTTTTTGTAGTTGAAATCACAATAAGTACATGCTACTCTGTTAATTTATGCGGATTTAAGGTATTTTAATGATATAATTCTTCCTACGCTAATACTACCTTAAGTGGAAGATATTAATAGATAAATATTGTATATGAGAATGCACCAATATTTAATTATTCTCGTCCGTTGTTCTCTACTCACTTCAATTCATCCGCGATCCCACCTTTTCAGACAAACATTGACCCGCTTGTGACAGTAACGCGCTAAGCAAGCTCGCGAACAGGGTTCGAAGTTAAGTTTCATTTACCGAGCGAACGCTGTTGACAAGGTGGTGGAGGGCAGAGGAAGCAGACGGAAGAGGCGCAAAGCGAGTAGATAAACTCACACATCCAGAGAACGATACCGCAGGCGTTTCGACTACGGAGCAAGTTTGACTCGGAGCGCTACCGGCTGAATCTGCTTTACACGAGGAAGGTTGCGGTGCTCTATTCTCTGTGGATTAAGAATGGGGAGTGCGAGGAAATGACGTCATGCTCTGAGAATGGACATTTAAAAGTATTAACCTTAACAATATAACAAACTTTATTGTAAAAAAAGCGGTTGCGAAATGCGTACGACCACGTGGGAGATAATAAACTAAGTTACTCTCCGGAAACAAGCAAGGGACCATTCCATCAATTCCGATCAAGGGCCCAAGAGCAGTGGCGTATTATATTTTTTTTTAATACGTACTGTTATCAATTTATTATTCCAAAATCGATCGTAGATATAATGTGCTGTCAAAATTCGATATTAATAATAACAAAAGTATTAAATGGCATTCCCGCCTTTGGAACATCCGCAACTATCCGGATAAAAAAATGTAGAAAAAACCGGGGCAGGATGGGGCTACAGATATAATATATACAACCATGCCAAGGTTGCGTATAGTTTATAAATAAGAAGGATCAAAAACAACATGCATAAAAAAGGAATTTAATCAATATCTAGAGTGTTTGAATAATAAAAGTGTTTGAATATACGAGGTAATATAGATCAATAATATTATTCCACGTCGTTTCCTAAAATATGGAACCGATATCAACCTACCTCGGGACAGCTAATACTAACTGAGCAAAAATATGGCGGATGTTAGACGTTATATTTCATGGAATATTATATACTTGCAATGTATTTTTAGTGGAAATGATTGAACTGTAGTAAAATAAAAGCCATTGGTGTGGCCATCTGTAATCGCCACACAGCCGTTGGTGACCACATGAAATGGCCGAACAAAGACCCGGCCATTGGTGGCCATTTGAAATGGTTGACCGTTGGGCTTTAACTCACTGGACATTTTTACTACAAAAGATTCAAGAAAAAATTGTTCCACGAAAATCTCAAAATTAAAATAAGAAATAAACAAAACGGATTAAAATAAATGATTTTGTGATATTTTTTATTTGTCAGCATCTCTTTAACTGTAGTAAAAATGTTTATTGCACATTAACAATGAAAACAAGGTATTTACCTGAAGTTTCGCGTGGCATGTATAGTGGAATGTTTTTGATGTAGATGGCGTTGATGCTGAACGCGATGAACAATTGAGGAGTTAGAGAACAAGGGGGGAATCCCCCCGGGAAGAGAGGAGATCCAATTGACTTCGTCTGAAAAGGAACGCGTGGGTGTACCCTCCTGCCCTGATTCACTTCCCCGTTTGAAAGCACGTGCCCGACACGCAGCAGTTTAATTAACATGAGGAGTGATTACACCTCCACTGAGATGCCGTGGTTGTCGACGCCCACCTCGTACGAGTCGCTCCTCGCGGGTGCACAGGGCAGTCTTACGATCGCCGCAGGAACACGAGACGAATTCCTTCACGAAAAGCGCTCAACGGATTGTCTCGTTATATTAATTTCATTAGGTTCATTCAAATCTTTAATGATGGCACAAACATCATATTTGTGCCATAACCACCGCTCGTTTTGCAATAAAAATTTAAAAAAATGCATTAATATATTAAAATATGTACTAAACAACAAGTTACATTTAATTATTATTGAAAAAGTGTAAGTGTAAATTGGGTAAGTTGAATAGAACCACTAATCTCGTTCCAACAGTTTAAGTTATTTAAATGATGAACATATAAATTCTGTTTGATTACAGCAATTTAGCCAAAAAACTGAGATAATATTTATTCCACGCTTTTTTACATGTTAAAAACAAGGCCACAATTCGGAACTTACGTTGCCACGTATTTACATGTACGAAAAGAAAAAAATCCATTGATATAGAGTCCAGTCCTTATCTTCGCTCTGTGTGTCACCCTGGGTCTGACAGTCCTTCACATCAAAATGGAAACTTATAACGCTAAGAACTATTACTATAATATATTATCATAAGTACTTGCTAAAGGTTTCTACGTTTTAAACTGATTTATTTGTACCAAAAGTTTTTAAGGCTAAATGTCCCTTCAGTTTAGTATGAAAAAAATTCCAGAGATGGCAGCACCTCTGAAGTCACTTTTCCTCCCCAGATTTCTCCTAAATGGATTCATATAATTTTAGGTGGTAAACGGATTGCACGTTTCTTCCTTTGTAGAATTCTAGGTAATTGTGTTTCGAAAAAATTATTCAATATATACTGGGATTTTTCAAAATTACTTTTCGAAATATCACTTTTGTGATAAAAGCTGACTTATACAGACATACCTGTCTAAATGCAAGACAAAAATCTGCAATCAGATTCTGAAAAGATAAAGCAGTCTCGTCGGAAATTCGGCAATTGTGAAATATACCGATGAAAAATCATGGTCTGCAAACGGGCTTAATAACCTGGGCAGAACATCCCCCTCCAGACGTCCGCCCCGCTTTGTGTCATCTCATCTGCCCATTCTCAGCACCCACTTTATAGCCGCCTCTCAGAAGCGTCTAAAGGCATGTTTCAGTGTCCACAAGGAAGGTTGAGCTGTATCGTTTGTAAATGTTTTGGGTATATTAGCCAACCTATGACGAGGAATGTCGATAATTCGGAAAATCTTCAATCGTCGCTATGGTGTCTTCGCGTGCGCTGTATATTAATAAAGATTTATGAAAACAACGTATGCCGCATTGTTTGCCTCAAATAGTCCCAAAAATAGTCTATCCTACCTTGCATTTTCTAAAGTTAATTAAAATAGACAAGAGTGATTTAGGTATATAAATATAAAACCTTATCAAATTAAATGCATTCAAATTTAACAGAGATCAAAATCCGAACTAATACATAAATGGGAAAGGGTGTCTGTCTCTCTGTTTGTTACCTGGTCACGACTAAAAACCTAAACAGATTGTGATGAAATTTCGCAAGGAGACAGTTTAGATGTCCAGGATGAACATAGACTAACTTTTATTTTAAAATGTGTGATAAGTAAGATAAATGTCGATAAGATTTATTGTGAAATGGTTTTTCACAATAAATGTGATAAAATCGGGGGATAAAGAGAGGTATATTTTCTTACACTGCCTAAATGGTTAGAAATCGGTGACAACTATAAATGACAACATCGTTTGCCTCAAAGAGTTCTACAAAAAAGTCTGCGCCAGCATATGTTATCTACGAAAATTAATATAAATTATCGATATAACGTTTTTAAAAATAAAAAAAGTTAAAATACTTCAGTTTCAGAGTAATTTAAGAAGGAAAAAACCAACCATTATCAAATATAATGAATTATTTGTATTGTGCATTTAATAGATATAAAAATGTCTTTAAATCGTAAAATTTCGACAAGAAAGTTTAGATTTTACAAGAATTGTGATGAAATGGTGCAGCCGCGTCATTTGCCTCCGAAGCGCGAATTCGACCGTCGCATTTCCCGCGTATGCAATCAAGTTTTGTATTAAATTTTTATTATTATGAATTTGAAATATTAGGATACTGAACGTGTTTTTGAAAACTAGTAAGTAAAAGTATTTTGAATTACAATATAGATTGATTTTATTTTCTCCTGAGTAAAAGAAAATTAGTCTAAGAAAAATCTCGAGCGACGCGGGGTAATCAGCTATAGTTTATTTTTGGATGAATGGTGTAGATTTATTCATGCGCTTGACCGACGCAGGAAAATAAGAAGTTTAATTTCCCACGTGCAAAATACCTTAAATAATAATAAGTTTCTACAGATTAGTAAAAAAATTATAATGCGTGTTTTTAAATTGTAATTTTGGCAACGAAATATTTTATTAGGTTTATTTAGAGTATTTACATGAAAACAGTGTTCTGGATCGTTCTACGAAAAGTGGCGCTTTTTACAAGCTATTCTCTCAAAAAGTCGATACATTTTTTTAAACTGAAAAAAACAAAACAATTCCAGTGGTAGACATCACTATAAGTGCAGTTTCACATTGTATTTGAATTTAAAATGTAACTTTTACTTCGTCTGGAGACTTATTTGGTGACAAAAACACACCTGAAATCATACTTTTGCACGTATAGATGTCACTGCAGGAAACATTCACTATGACTGAGAGTACGATTTTACTCCAGCAACTCGCAAGTCAATTGTATATATTTTCAGTTCACTATCGAGACATGGTCTACGCCTACGCAGCTTTAGAAGCATCTTCGCTCTCTGATGATCTCACGCCTGTACGCACGGTAATATGATAGTTTAGTTGCAACTGCTTGTTTGCCAGTCTTGTGTTTTGTAAGAAGTACTCGTAGCGATCTATAACATTATTTCTCTTGCTTTCCTGATAGAAATTAGTGTCATGCGAAAAATATTATGAAGCAGACTTCAGATTGACCGTTAGTGATTATTCATGATATTTTGAAGATGAATTGAAATGTCCGACTATTTGTTCAAATTACCGTCCTCGAAGGATCCCACCTCCAGCAGCTGTTTGTATAGCTTGTACCTAGAACCGGATACATTAACAACATTGTATTATTACTCTATTTATTCGTAAGATATAAGTTTTGAGGGAAAATAAGTTACAAAGAGTAAATATCCTAAGCAAATTTATATTGAAATGCAAAATTTTATGAAATATGTACGTACATATTTTGCTCCTATTTATTTTAGTAACAAACTAAAAGATTTCACACAAAAATTCAACTTTTATTCATATCAAATCATACTCAAATTCATTTACATTATACTTACGTGATGATCTTCCAATGAATTTATTTTTGGATTTTCAAGTCATCTTGATATAGCTTTGAAAGATAATAATCACCTGGTGATAATTCGGCGACGATCTCAAATTGAGATATTTACGAAACGTAAGGTATTTATGTAGAGGCGATTCGAGACACGGAGTCCTGGCCAGATCTACCAGGAAGACAACCTGAGTTGCATATTAGGTTCTTCACTATAATATTTTATAACACAAGAACAGTCAGTAACAGGTGGACGGGATAATGTAATCCAACCATAAACATGAGGAACAGAAATGTTTCACTGCAAGAAAACTAATCTGAAACTGACGATTAAAGATTTCAATTTTCGTTATTGTGAAAGAATTGAACACAATTTTTTACGGAAATCATACCATATCAGGGTGAATCAGGCATGGTTCAGTTTTTTAGTAAATTTATTGACAAAAAGCAATTTAAATCGCAGTATGAGCACGTGGAAGACAATAAGCTATTTTACTTATCGGAACCATGGGAACATCCTAGTTTCCAAAAGAAAAACAGAGAAAAGTCCGTGTCTGAATTATGGGTTACAGAGATAATGTACAAAACAGTGTAGTAAGAATTATTAAAATCATTACCCAGTATTTGAATGAAGTACTGTAACAAAGTACCGTATGTATTATTGTAAGTTCTACTTACAAATACATATGCAGTAATATTGATTAATAAAAAGCATAAAAAACAAATTTGAATATTGTAACATTGCATGGAGGAAAATGAAAATTCATTTCTTTACTTTGCGTAATTTTATAATTGGTTCTCGATACGCATGGTTGCGGATACTGTCACAAGTTACAGAGATCCAAGAATTTGACACTTCAGCATAGGATTCTTATTTCCATTTGGGGAAACCTGTCGTGAGAGGGCTTTCGGTAGTTCGAGGAAAGGCGTCTCGCATTCTTTTGAAGGATTAGCAAAATTTGTTTCCGGCCGCTCAGTGCAACCGGGTCAGATGTTTGCGGGGCTGGCTACAACACTGAAAATCAGCTACAAAATAACGAAACCGACTTTTGTGCCTGAAGCAAACTATTGCTTATTTTTTTACTATTAATTGGAAAATAACCAAAGCACATTTGTGTAAAATTTCAAAATGTACACGTGTGTTCAGCTAGTATAGCATATTCATTGATTAATTACCTGCAAAATTAGAATACGGAACAAATAAAAGTGTTATCTCTCATATACGAATTGTAATCGATTACGAGATTTTGTAAATATCCGTTTTAGGTGTCCGCAATGTCGAATGTGTCAATTTCATTCGCATTTCTTATTTACTACACTACCGCTTGTAGTTGATTTTGATTTTATTATTATTATTATTATTATTAACAGTAAATTATCTTTTAAGAGTACTTCATATAAAGACCTAAGTATATTTAAAAAAATATTTATGTATGTAACTCAATATGCACTTTTAGGTGCTTTGTTTGTGATTAGTGACGGTCGATGCAGCTCTCTCATTACTTTACTTTACTTACTGTTATAAATATATTTTTTGTGGTCAGACCGAAGAGCAGACCCCTTGGCCTGAGTCTGTCCACACAATTACAGAATTACAATTACATTGTTATTCATTGTTGAATAATTACAACATCAACAATATACCCATCTTGGACTAAGCACACGTAATAATCTTTGATGAATCAATTGAAAAAATAAGTTTTATCTCTATGTTATATTTACATCTGTATATTTTTTATTCGAGGAGATTTAAATCAAATGTATAAAATATTAGAAAAAACGCTTGGTAAAATAGATATTAGCATTATTCAACGAAATTCAGGGGATAAAATACTTTTGGCCTGGTTTCACCTCGATGTTTCACGACTGTGCTCTGATTCTGAGTCCTTTGGACTGTTTCGTGTTGTGCTAATGAAATTGCAATTCATCACTCTAGAAATTATACTCATATCTGAATAATATTGATTAAACATTTATAGTACAACAATCTGGGAAAACCTTTCGCAACGAAAGCTCTTACCGACACAGAGTCGCTAAGAATGAAAAATTGACATATAATGAGCGGATATCATAGTACGAAGAACTATATCGTTACAATAAAGGACATCAATGAAAACAACGTTTAGCCAGAGGCACAGTCGCCGAAATAGTGACCTGGTGATTCACACCGCGCGCTCAGCCGTCGGAAAAGGGTGGTGTCAAAGTAGAAGCACTGTGGAGAGGGGAATGGGAAGATCTCGCATTTCTTGCCGAGACTACAACGACATTCATAAGACAAATTCCAATACGGCCGCACAAATCACTTTGAGAAACATTGTTTTATTATCGTATAAGTCCAAATTTTTAAAAAATGTTATTTTTTTATACCATTAGTCAGAAAATGACAAAACCTAATTACCTGGAATTCTACAGCTTATTGAAACATTCTCATGAATTTTGAATAAATTTCCATTAACAGTTCTCGAAATATCCGGGGAGGAAACTTGGTTTATTTCGAAGCGCAACGTGGGGTCACTATGAGGAACTAAAATGGGTACATTTAGCCTTAAGTTTTGTTTAATTGATAATGTTATTAAAAAATTGATACTTTTATTTGAAAACAACAAAAATTTTAAATCTTTAACTAATAATTTACAATTAGTCTTATTTTTTATTTTCACGGGGAATCTGAAGTGAAGTGAAGTTAAAAATAAATTTAAGAAAAATTAAAAAGTTCAATCAAAAATCTTCAAAAATAATATATTTCGATTGTCTATTATACTAAATTGAAATGGTCCTATGAGGTTAAAAATGAAAGATATTGATTCCTGATAACCATAAAAAGTAAGGAAAAATTATGTAAAACATGCAATATCCGTGCCCTGGCCATAACTAATGATGACTTTGACGTACACCTCTTCGTATATGCTTCCTCATCTTGATTCATGTCTGAAAGAAAAACTCAAGATACGTAAATGACATTACAGGAAAGAGAACTTCATTAAGTTACGGACACTTCTAGAGAAAATTAAATTCATAGAGGAAATATTGTTGACAACCAATCAGAAATGATTGTTTTAATCGATCGGGGAAAAATATCTCATTTTTCCAGACAGTAGTTATCGATTTTTGAAATCACATTTTAGAACAACGGAATACTTCTATTAATAAATGCAACAAGAACACTGAGGTCATGAAGAAACTGACTGATGTTTGATGACGTATTATTTACTTCGGGAAAAAATTAAAGAAAGAAATGTAATATTTACATCTGCAGTTGAAAGTAACGAGGTATAAGATTTCACAGACGTATAATTGTTACTTGTATCCAACGTTTTAATTCTTTTATAACAATATTAATGTTGCAAACTCGGACATTATATGTGCGTCTAATAGGTTAAGTAATTGAGAACAGGTGACCTCCGTCGTTTACCTGCAAAGTAATTCCCATTCACCATCACGAGTTTCTGACAGGGATCGTAAAACTACTGAGATATGTCAGAGAATGCTTTATTATCAAGCGTCCAGAGCTCTGACGCCACATGCTTTGAGTGTCTTACGCATTAGCACAGACCGCCTTCTCCCGTGTTAACGGCGTGTTACTGGTTTCAGCGCTCCAAACGAAATTTTGTACCAACTGCTCATGAGACTAGTTCCACAAGCGGTCGCCTGGGCGCGTGGTAGTTCCCGATTCTCCTCCCCTCCCCTCCCGTTCTAGATACTGTACCAAGATTACATGACATAGTCACATACAATGTCATTGTGACAGGAAATATACAATTCTTCATACAAAATACTAGGAAAAAAGAACTCATTTATGTACATCCGCCAACTATTTGGAGGAATAAATAAATAAATGAGACTGATAAAGCAAGTCTCAAGAGAAACAAAGGAAGCAGTTAAGTCCATAAAAGTGGTTCAACTTTATGAGGAAATGTCATCTCCACTGGTTGTATAGAAAATAGTCAATGGAATGATAACTTTGTTTTAAGCTCTAGTGGTGTATAAACCCCTCTGCTCCTTGCACAGAGTGTAACATTTTCCATATATGTTATTGTTTGAGTGATGAAGTGATTGACAAAAAGATAATGCAAGATTTACTATTGTTCCGCTGAAGTCCAAAAGTAAACAAATCTTTCTGCTTTCTCATTGGTTTCAAAGAATCAAATGAGAGCAGAATAAGTCTAGAAGACTTTCACTAGTGTATCATAAAAAGGTAGTAACAATAAAATGAAAAAGAAATGAAGATCTACCAAGAAACAGTCTCAAGATTTTCCATTCTAGCGGTTGAATATCAATCCATCAAGGAAATGAGAGAGGTCTGTCAACCTGAGAATATCTGTGAGAAGACTGGCTTCGCAATAAGAAATTGACAAAATTTGTACCAATGCCAATGTTGATTTTAAAGAAAAGTTTACTGTAAAACCCTTTATATATTCATAAGATAACGTGACTAGATTTATCCGTTTAATCATAGTTTAAAAAAACATTACCAAATTACAAACACCACAATATACTAAAACTCAAGTAGTAAACTAACAAAGCGAAAGGAAAATTAAATAACATGAAGTCTTAGAATACCAAAAGAAGCCACAATACATCAAGTAGTAAAAAAAAAGTGGAAATAACATTTTAAATAATGCAAGTTTACATTAAAACCTAAAAAAGGTGGCTCAATGAAAAATGTACTCTTCTACACACTACATAAACATTTATCAAAAATAAAATTCATCACAGATACAATAACGTTAAATAAGATGCAAACATCAATTTCTCTCTAGTTATTCGTAACTAACTGCTACATGTCAGGTATAATTACAACTAAACGTTTTACACAGAAACAGAATCTTACATTTTAACTACGTACTATTTCTTTAAATTTTTGATTTAAGATGCAAATTTAATAGCATTTGTGTTTAGTTAATGAACTGTCTCCTACGTAACCTTACCCACTCCTCAAACGTGGAGATCACTCTTCAGTTCATCATCGCAACATCTGGAAAACACAACAAGAATACAATATTACCAGTCAATATAATTATTGTGAAAATCAGTTCAAATACAGTAACTTAATTCACCAATGTTCGTTATAATTCATTGATCACAAAAAATACAAGAGAGGTAATTTAACCTAGCGTCGAAGTCTTTGGGGAAAAAAATGCACGGAGCACACTCTTGAATGAAAAGTAAGACGCACTATCGGACCAATAAATCTAATTCACTTATTGTCACCTAAAAGAATACGACTTTTATTAGTATACAACAATATACACAGCCAATGTGGTGAAGCTCATCAACACCTACCCACATGTTATGTGCCAATTACATAAAACATCAAATTACTGAAATACTTAAAACATATTATTACTTTAAAAAATGTCCGGAGAGCTGCCAGCAGTTGTATCCCCAAGAGATGTCCATAAGACCTTGTGGAATTACCTAAAGAACTAACACATCAGTTTTAGTGAACCACAAATAGATTTAAGTAACGTACGCAAATTATACAATCTTCGTACTCCACTGTTCAAATAGATGCAAAAATCGAACTCACAATTCGTCACAACTTCAAAATACTTCATCTTGCTTCACGATTTCATTTCAACTCGACTCGAGAGCAATAACAAGCCAATAGGAGCGCGAGATANTCACCAAAGTCATCCCGGATTCGATTCTCGATGGGGCCAGAAAATTTGTAGCTTTTCATTGTCCCAGTTCATATTGAGACTTTACTGTAATTATTATAAACAATTTTATAAATATTTACAATTTTATTCAATAAAATGAAAATAAATTGGTCATTCTGGTCACCTTTACGGGTGCTATTGAAAGTTCTAGGTGATATTCCAATTGTTATTACCACTTAATAAATTGTTATAAACAATTGTAAATTGTTATAAACAAATTTTCTTAAAAATTGAACAGATAAACTACTCAGTATGGTCCCCAGATCAGATACTATTGAAACTTCTGGGTAACCTTTGATTTTGATACACAATTAATTAACAATAATTGAATAAAAACGTGTCTCGTAATTTGGAAGGAAAATATTTAATTACCAAAAGGGTGGGAACTGAATTCTCGCTTCTACGGGAACGCCTTGCAATTAAAAACACAACAATATGGTGTTCAAACGACATGAAATGTTTTTATTAGCTATTAGCGACTATTAATTTTATTTACATACGCAAAGAAATGTTCACTGAGCACTGATTAATTACACATGAGTTACGAGATCACTAGACATTATGACGCCTACTGCGCAAAGAAAGTTCTCCGGTAAATTGTTGAATGGTACTCACCATTATTTCTGCCACTGAGCGTAGGTGGTCATTGACCTTACAATGTTTACGCACATACAATACACTTGACACTGGACCTAATTACCTCTCATTACACTTTATTTGGCCTTATTAAAAATATAACACACATTACACTCTTATGAATTCACTGATGTTGTCGTTGATGTTGACCAAATTTACAGTGCTTCGTACTTTGATGCTTAAGACACCACTTCGATGCTAGCTTCGTAACTGTTCGACCGTTTTGACTGGCTCCACTCTCGCGAATTGTCTCAAGATCGCACTACAATCCGCTAATCACTCTGCGTACTTTTCTAATGACTCGTTTATTGCGACATTTAATTCTGACTTCGTGGTCACTTGTTTCTATTCGAACAACATGCCTTCTGGCTGAAAATACAGTGCACTCATAGTATTTGCTTCGCAATAACGCTGCCTAGTCTCGGCTTACAATTGTACATAAATGATTCTCATGCGGACAATTTAATCCTGAATTTGGCTGCTTTCCTACTCGCTGGAGTCAACTATTTATCTGGCTGTTTTCACTGGTTACGAACTTGTTTTGAACCCTGCCTTTCACTGCTTTTTATTGGTCACAATTCAAAATTTTGAAAATGCAATATTGTCAAGTCTGCTTTGCTGGCAACTGAATTTACCTTTCCTGCAATTTGAGTTCGCACGAGTTCGCTGGATATTGTTCCCGAGCCAAACTGTCAGTCTCAAAATGTTAATGAAATTTTGATGCACTAGCAGAACTATTCTTCCTTATCCGGAACTAGACAACTTTCACGATTCGCAATATATCTCGAGTGTCATCGAAAGTTCACACTTGTAATATAAAACAAGTTGAAATGTGGAATTCAACTAACAACTTATGAAAAATGTAAAATTCTGAATTTCCACTCGCAGTTGACCGAAAATAACTGTATCAATTGATAATCACGCACTGGCCTCGTCTCGTTCTCTCCTCTCCTCATCCTCATCATCTACCTCAACACCGTCTACCTAGTCATCAACATCAACCTCAACATGCCTCAACCTCCGAATCCACTCATTTTATCTGAAAAATTGGTCATGTG
This sequence comes from Laupala kohalensis, assembly GCA_002313205.1. Lineage (NCBI taxonomy): Eukaryota > Metazoa > Arthropoda > Insecta > Orthoptera > Trigonidiidae > Laupala > Laupala kohalensis. The sequence goes on from NNCF01132746.1 coordinate 78,589, forward strand.
ACCGCCCCCCACTGAATATTTCTACTCTCCAATATCTATGTTTTTCTGGTCTCCCCACTAAAAATTTGATTGGTTGTTTCTGAAACGTGTTTTGTCGAAACTTTTCATTTGCTCCTAGACTCTTTTGCTCCGCCTCTACTGCTCTCTGATTCGCGGCTTTTCTTTTTCGTTGTTTCTGAATTTTGCGTGTTGCCGAATTTTGTAGTTCCACCATTTTGTATTTGGAACAATGACCTACGTCGTAGTCTTTTGCGCAGCTCCACTGGCGGTTTCTGTCTTTAATCCACAATTTTATTCTTTTATTATGTTAGTGGTTGTCTCCCATCTTCCCATGTGCTAGCCCTCTCAAACTTGTTCAAACTTGCTCCCGGATCCCGTCGTTTTCACTGATCTGAATTTTATGGTTCTCTTTAGAAATCTTTTTCGTGGTAGACTGGCGCGACCTTCTTTTGATCCTTTTGCGAATTTTGCGAATTTTTCGACCCAAGACGAGCAATGTCCCAAGAGAGATTCTGCTCCTACTTCGGTCTGTCTCAAGATGTGTTTTATTGTCTTTTAGAAATAAATTTTGACAAAAGGTTCTTTTTCCGAAATGTTTCTGTGTGTACCTACTTGCATCTTCCATTTGGGTGGTACTCGGCGGCGTTTCTTTCTAGTTTTTAATAATAGTAACTTTTATGGTTCTTTTGAATTTTCGAGTTTCTAAAGGTATTTTGTTACTTTGCGGCAAATGCTCTTTCTGCTCGCTGGTGTCTTTAAACATGTTTCGAACGTTTATCCTTCGCTGGCTACGTCTTCTGAACTTTTATATTGTATTAAATTTTAAGAACGTGGCTAAATCTTATTTAATCTACGGTCTCAATATAGCTGTGACTACAGAAAAGCAAACCTTCCTTCCTCTGTCCAGCTCCTCCTAATATCAATAACTTTAACTATTGCCTCCACGTGGGCCAAGTTGTTGGTAAACCCAGCTAACCGGTCCACCTACTAACGATGGCCTACCACCCAACTCGTAACTCTTATCGCTCCATGTAGATAAGCTTCAATAGCATGCTACATTTCCCATTTACAAATAGTACAATGAAAAAAATAGGAGCGCGACATACCTAACCCAACACGAAACTTCACGTGATCTTATGAGCGCAACCACAAATATAGCTGGTGGCGCTGTGTGGACGAAATGTTTGACAAATTACTACGAACTTCGGACCCTTTCCTTACCCTGCGTAAACGCGTTGTTAAATGCGTATTAGGGGAAAGTTTGCTTTTAAGGACTCCTTGAGTCGAGGTAACAAGAGGAAGTCTACTGGCGCCAGATCCATACTTTACGATAAATATTCGAGAGCAGTCCCACCGCGTCCATTAGACCAGACGTTGTGCGCACGGACCACACTGTAAGTGAATCATAATTTCCGTTCATCGCTTCTGTTAAGAATACCTGGAAAGAATAAAATTTTCCTCAATTTCTGACAAAATGTTTCCCCAATTTCTACATATACGCGTAACACTGTATATCCACTGAACCGCTACAGAGTACACTCTTCAAAATCACGACAATCCATTGGTAATAGCCATTTTCAGTTTAGTCTACGTAGTATTTGAACTATGCCGTCGTCCTTAGCAGACGCGAAGACTTAGCAACTAAAATACGCCATGAACATTAAGTGTTTCCTGTAATAATTAAATTTAAAAACACGAAATATTACGGGAAACTCTATTACAATTAACGTTATTATATAATCAAATTAAATAAATAATTAAAAACTTACGACCTCTAAGGGACGAATAACATATATTTTATGATTTATTGTTCACGAAGTTTCAACTTCATGTTGAAGTTGTCGGGTCGAAATGACAAAATGTACAGTATTTGTCCGTTAAAGGTCGTAAGTCTTTAATTATTTATTTAATTTGATTATACTCGTACAATGGACGTTAATTGCAGTTTCCCGTAAAATTTCGTTTCTAACATTCTCTAGAAAGTTCTCCTCTAGAATTTCCTAGAGTTCTATTGGACTTACTGAGGGCTTAAGTGTCGGAGGGATCGTCACCCATCAGCCCAGTAAACCCATTGCATCCCTGGGAGTGTTATGGGTGCAGTCAACGTGGACTCAAATGCTCCTCGGGAGTATCACTATTCACCTCACGGACCTAGAAAACTAAAAGTTTGGCGCGACTGTCGGCCCAGAAATTATGTAGAGTTCACGCAATCACATCTCCCCAACGGATTGGTAGTTTGAAATGCAATAACTGTCCACCTGAAGGGAATATTTTCAAACGTTAACTCAGTGATATTAAAAGTGTTTTGAGCAACGTGAATTTTGTTTAAGCGATAATCCGTGAAAAATATCTGATTTTCCGTATTTTAAACTAAATCTTACGTTTTAAAAGTGAGTAATTGAATTAATAACTTGAATTTCCACGCAGGATAGATATGTTGTTTATAAACACATAATTTTATTTCAGAACGTTAATTTTTTCTCGTAAATGTTGTGAATTCTCCGTAGCTTGCATCTAAAATTGCAACTAAAAACCCCGGTGGCATCGCCAGACGATCGTTTAAACGACTTTAGTGGATGTTTGGTTTGAAATCGGTATATATACGAAGTTGGGTTGAAATTCTTCCAGAGTGAGCCATTGTTACCAGAGGAAGAAAAGTTCGTGGTGCTCTGCGCTTCAGGTCACCCGGAAACTTACCAACACTCAGGAAGAAGGTCAAAAAATGAAAACACGAATTTCAACCTACGTTTCGACGTTTAATATAACGTCTTTCTCAGGGCATCACTATAAAAATAATACATACAATGAATACATCAAAGAAACAACAACAAAATTACAAAGCAACAGAATCCACAAAGGTTTTAAAGTAAATAAACATGCTAATCATAAATTAGCGATATGAAAACAAGCTATCCGGTATTTTGTATTTCAGGATAATAAACGAAATAAATTTTTTAAAAAATACATCAAAGTTAATTAAGAATAAAACAAAGTGTCTATACTTGCTTCAAGATACACGTCTAAAAACTAATAACATAGAGGAAATAGGTAAGTTGTCAACTTCATTTTCTATTTAGACCGTAAGTTCAACTCTCTTCTCTAGAACAGATTCCCTTTGGCGGTATGACAGAATGCATGAGAGCATCGTCAAATGCTTGTCGCGACAACAGAATCCTACTTCCCTGTCTTCATTAGCGTCTAACACATCTCAGATGCTCTTTGGGAGAATGTCTCTACGCTTTCTTCGCATTCATATCAAGAAAGCTCTCGTATGTCTTCACCTCATTACGGGCTCGTCTGAACCCCTGGCCCAACAGCAAGAAACTAAAATGAGAGGGAATATAAAGGAGATGGTGCTGCAAATGAGTTTACCCTGTGCCTTGTGGGGGATGTGTCAAAACGTATGGCGGGGAAAGTGGGCAGTTTCTATTCAAAAGAATCAACCGACACAAGTTAGATTGTATAAAAGTTATTCCTACTTGTGCCTCGGCACAACATGCCAATAACATGGGACACAAATTTAAATTTGATGAGGTGGAGATTATAGGTAAAGAAAGTACGTGGGAAAAATTAAATAAATATTTTCCCCCTCTTCTTCTGTTTTCTCGTAATTTAGGAACAAATTGAGTGGTATATTGCACATTTTTCATTTTTTAATATTTATTTTTCGCTCTGTAATGTATATAATGTGATGTGTGTTGTTTGGTGGGAATTTAGTATTTAACTTTCATCAGTTGGTAATGTTACTAAGTACCGGTGGTGTAATTTAATCTGTTAGTTAGTCATGGTGATGCTATGTGCTAGGTCCGCGATTTGAGTAAAATGTGTGTGGTTACTATAGAGATGGGTAAGTAGATATATGCCTGGGTAAATTAAAAAACAATCATTGAGGAATGATCGCAAAATGATATAATTTGGTTATTTATTTATCTGGCGTAACTGCAAGAAACCCAATCCCCAGTAGATATCATCGTGTGTTGTTTCAAAAATGAAAGAAACTAAGTGGAAATCATGACGAACAAATCTCAACTACTTTATGACGAATCTAAATATTAGTAAAATATAAATATACTATAGGATATATTCCCTAGGTAACTGGGATTATTATCAACCTATCTCCAATGAGTTTAAAAAAATCTTTTGTAGTGACACTGTATCCATGGATTTATCGCTAGGCGCGTTAGTCTTTACACTATCTTCACCATAGGGAAAAAATAATTTGTACCACAGTTGCAATCTGTATTTGCTTCTTTTCATTCAATTTAAAGTTAAGGTTGAAGTTAATTCTTCTGAATGTGTAGGATTGAAATGTCACAAATTTAATGATTTATGTGCACTCAATCATAACTGACGATAGGAACATGTTTAGTTGATTTTTTTTTCAGTTGAATTGTGATAAGCGTATTTCACATTTTTACTTTGTTTACCCATATAAAATAGCTTTTCACAAATTCACAAAATAACCACAACCAAATTTATTGAAATTTGGACAGGACAGCGTCTGTCGGGTCAGCTAGTCAGATAATAAACTATATGACAAATAATTATATTTTACTCACATCGTTTCGTTAATAGGTATGCGGCATTGTCAGGTGTTTCTCTACAAATTCAATACATTTTTATGGATACATGGAATTACCTCAACAAACATGCCAACATTTAGTAAAAATTAATAACATAGCATATTATATATTCTGTATTTTACATGAACGAAGGATAGGAGAATCCTTCTGTAAAATTCTTATGTCTTTNAGTATTTTACATGAACGAAGGATAGGAGAATCCTTCTGTAAAATTATTATGTCTTTGATCAGAGACTGAATTGGATTGAACATCTGGCATACCTAAGAGCGAGAACATTTAAAGTATCTGAATCTATTGAAGTGCCTGAGTAGCAGGGAATGGGGCGCTGATCGCTGCTCCCTGCACCAGTTTTATCGAGCATTCTTAAGATCTCGGCTCGATTATGACTGCGTTGTGTATAGCTCTGCTCCTGCAAGCTATTTAAAGAAGTTGGATAGTGTCCACCATGCAGGAATTCGACTAGTAACGNAGGAATCCGACTAGTAACGGGAGCCTACCGCACTAGTCCCATTCCGAGTTTGTATGCCGAGAGTGGCGAACCATCTCTTTACCTCCGGCGACAACTCCTCATGCTACGACACTTTTGCCACGTGCTTACTTTACACGACAATCTGATACACAACGCAGTATTTAATCCTTCCTCTTCTTCCATCCGTTTCTACAACAACAGACTGAGAGCAACTAAACCATTTTGATATCGCTGTAAATAAATTTTGGAAACCTTGATTAAACATACACCTGTTTTAAATCAAGGTTTCAGTAAGACTCCTCCATGTGCTTTGCAAAAGCCGAAGATTAATTTCGATCTTCTGCATCATGACAAGAAGAACACTCCAGCAGCGATGTTGAGGGTGTACTTTCACCTAATCCTCGGCAAACACCATACCTATATTCCTGTGTTTACGGATGGGTCGAAGCAGGCTGATGGTGTCGGCTGCTCCGTGGTGTTTCCCTGTAAGACCTGTGGCTACCGTCTTGGCGACTCGTGTAGCGCTGAGTGCTTCGCCATGTTGAGAGCATTGAGAGCATTGCGATCAACAAAGTGCTCCGGCGGATCACATTNGGATATCGCTGTAAATAAATTTTGGAAACCTTGATTATACGTACACCTGTTTTAAATCAAGGTTTCAGTAAGACTCCTCCATGGGCTTTGCAAAAGCCGAAGATTAATTTCGATCTTCTGCATCATGACAAGAAGAACACTCCAGCCGCGATGTTGAGAGTACACTTCCACCTAATCCTCGGCAAACACCATACCTATATTCCTGTGTTTACGGATGGGTCGAAGCAGGCTGATGGTGTCGGCTGCTCCGTGGTGTTTCCCTGTAAGACCTGTGGCTACCGTCTTGGCGACTCGTGTAGCGCTGAGTGCTTCGCCATGTTGAGAGCATTGAGAGCATTGCGATCAACAAAGTGCTCCGGCGGATCACATTTCCTGATTTGTTCTGATTTGCTGAGTGCCCTTCAAGCAATCCAGGATATGTATCCAGCTGATAAGCTGATCCAGAACATCCAGGATGTACTTTTCTCACTTCAAAGTGATGGAAAGAACGTAATGTTTTGCTGGATTCCCGGACGTGTGGGAATCAGAGGAAATGAACAAGCAGACGTTTCTGCAAAAGCGGCATGCCTCAAGAATCGCGTGGATTTCTTCACGATTCCGAAACGAGATCTCCTAAATTCCACCAAGACAAGGATTCTGAGTGAATGAAACAATGAGTGGTTAGCCGAAGGGAATAAGCTCCGACTTATCAAATCCTCTGTTAAGTCATGAAACAGTTCCTGTAGGTCAGCCAGGCGCGACGAGGTCTTGCTGACCCACCTGCGCATAGGTCATTGTCCCCTTACTCATCGGTATCTCTTATTACTTGATGGTGAACCCGTTTGCAAGGAGTGTAGCTCTTCTCTGACAGTGCGTCACCTACTAACTGAATGCAGAAGGTACACGAGAATACGGAGACAAATTGGTCTGGCTGCAGATTTACCAACAATTCTCGGAAATGAAACGGATGATGTTAATAAACTATTGAATTTGTGTGAGTAGATCGGGGCTCCTCCCACAAGTTCTTGGGAGGCTTTAAATTTGCATTCTTCTTTCCTCTTCCTTTACTTCTTTCCTTTTATCCTTCCTTTCCGTAATTTGAAAATTATAATTTTCAGATTTCTTTTTTCTTTTTTATGATATAATGTGTTGGGCAACTGTTTCCTTTACTTTCCTTTTATCTTTGTATTTAGATATTTGTTGAATGCAGGAGAGTTTTTTAGTGGGTGTGGTCGAGAAATTCGGCGAGTCCCACACACGGGGAAGAGTCACTACGTCTTTTCTCTATGGTGCGAAACTGCATTTTCCCCTTACCTCTAATGACCCTTCCGTTGACGAGCCCTTAAGCCCAACAGAAAAAAAACATGAATGAAATTATATAATATGCAATAACAGAATATATAATATGTTTTATTATTACTATTTAGTAAATTTTGACACGCTTGTGGAACTAACGCTATGTTTCCATGAAAATGTATCGACATTGTATAGAAATACCTGTCAAATTCGCAAACCTATTGACGAAACGTTGTGAATAAAATGCAGTTATTTGTCTATAAAAAATCACACACGTTCTTAATTTAAGAGTGTGACGATAGAAATAAATAACTCGTCAAAAGAGAATCTTCATAATCCTTGAAATTATTATCCAATTTCTAAAATAAAATGTTTTCTTCGGAAGCAAAGTAATTATTCTTTGTTTATTTTTTGCGTGTGTGCTGATTATCATGAGGTATGTTTATTGTGGAAATAACAAATCAATGACTAGTATAAAATAGTATGTAGCTACCTTTGCAATAATTAGAGTCATTACAACTTAGAGCAATAAAATTTTAATTCATTGTATGCATTTGTTATAAATACATTACGCTTTAATTTATGAATAGACGCATAATATTACAATGTAAACAAAGTCAAAAGATGAGTAGCACGTGACAAAAAGCGACGTCGTCATAGTTAAATAAATACAAACTATTTTTTATTTTCTATGTTACGAATCAAAACCGAGATATTGTATAGATATTTCTATTGCCTTTCACGTCATAAGTCTCTCATAATTAAAGTTTGTGCAAAAACAAAACAGCTCAACGAAATAAAGACCATGTCTTATATCCCATGGAACATTTCCGCAGGGAGTTATGGTATGGAGGGATAGAGCAACGCATCTCAAAGAATAGTTTTTGAATAATGTAACCATAGCTAACTTTTAACTATAGCTGTGTTTTGACGTCACCACGTTTGTTCGAAATCGCNTAAAGCGACGTCGTCATAGTTAAATAAATACAAACTATTTCTCATTTTCTATGTTACGAATCAAAACCGAGATATTGTATAGATATTTCTATTGCCTTTCACGTCATCAGTCTCTCATAATTAAAGTTTGTGCAAAAACAAAACAGCTCAACGAAATAAAGACCATGTCTTATATCCCATGGAACATTTCCGCAGGGAGTTATGGTATGGAGGGATAGAGCAACGCATCTCAAAGAATAGTTTTTGAATAATGTAACCATAGCTAACTTTTAACTATAGCTGTGTTTTGACGTCACCACGTTTGTTCGAAATCGCTTGAAGAAGCCTTACTTTCCGTGCATTTTACTACCGTCATGCGCGTCGACACAAGTAGTCAAGTTACGTCCTATTCAAATAAATGAGTCCAGTAGCATCTATTCTAGATGTAATTTTCAAAGTCAGTTATCTTTAGGTAGGAAAAGATGGAAGATGTAACGATAGGAAATCGACAACATGCCTTTTAATGCTCTAAAGAATGATACTTCATTAGTGTGATTGAGTCCGATCGTTTACGCAGAAAAGAAACGAAAAATCTATGGGACATTGGCGCATGACTACATGGTAATGCATATAAATGCACATTTTGAAGATTTTTGTTTGCATATAAACGCATATTTATTTTGAAGACTTACATTTTTGGGTTAAATTACTGTAATCAATCAGTATTTTCTTGGTTATTGTATAAATACAACAGAACCTCGATTAACCGTGTTCGTGATTAACCGTGGTGCTCACTCTTCCGACGAAAAAAGGAATTTCAACTATAATTTCTTCTATAGAGTAAATTAGTTAATAGTCCTTAACGTCGTCCTCCGCAGTTTGTATCGCTTTTTTGACAGTAAATGTATATAAATCCAGTTACTTCCTAATATTTCTACAGTTGTACGCAGGTTCCTCGAAACTTAGAGATAGAGACCCTCAGGTACCAATAAAATTTTGACTTCCCGGACGTAATGAATTTGAGAAATACTAGAAATGAAGTAAGAAAAATCATTTCAAACTGCAAGAAACTAAGACTGATTATTTCATATTTCAATTCCTGATAACGTGACATTCTATACACATATGCAAGTTTATGTACATAATTCATTAAATAAAGTTCTCGATTAACCTGGTTTTCATTTATCCTTGCGACCTCTCCTCCCTCCATTACCCCTCATAATCGAGGTTCTACTGCGTACTAAAACTGTAAGAACATGCTCAATGATATTAGTGAACTGATTAAATTTACACTTGCACCTTTTTAGTAATTAGTAGATTCTTACGGTTTTTTAATAGCATTATTAGGGCATATTTTTGGATTTTTAGTGCATATTTAAGTGCGTATTTTCTGCTCTTTTAGTCATGAGTCATGATTATTTATAGGTGAATAATATATCGATGACTCATTTCCACATACCCCAGAAACTTCTTCTTCCACCCACGCTCTACATCCTTCTCCATTACTCCCCGCCAACAACCCTCCTGTACCGCAGTCTCGTCTACAGCGTTCCTTCGCTCCGCAAGACGTAGCTGAGCTTCGAGGACTTGCAAACAACAGTCCCGCAGACACTTAATGCATTTCCTTTCCTCTCTCTCTGCCCTACACCGCCTCCGAAGTGTCTTCAACATCGCATTCTTGTAACCCCTACCTACTTCTCTTGGCTTTTTTCACCGCCTTCCTTCTCGCATGCGTCTCTCCAATATTAGGTTTTTCCCTCTACCCATTTCACTGCGTATCTCCTCGCGCTCAGAAGCGGATGGTAGGTCTGGGGACGAAAGATTTTTTGGGCGCCTAAAAAAAAAGAGACGAAAAAAAATATCTAATTTAATAATATTAGTATAAGCCTGTTCCACAATTTTAATTTTTTATTAATTTTTCTATAATTTTAATTTAATTATAATTTAAAGTTCGTTTAATCTGGTAAGTCCAATTTAATATATTTACAGTACTTTCTACCTTATAATAATATATATGAATAATAATAATAAAATAGAAAAAATACAATAATAAATATAAACAATAAAAATTATAGAAATGTATAAAAATAATAAGTAAATAAATTAATTTATGTAAATAAAATCCGCTCTAAAAAGACGCAATATTTACTTCTTTCTAGGGGCGTCTAACTTCTTAATCCACTAACCTCTGCTCACACTCTGCGCGTTCTGGTACCTCGTGAAAGGGAGATCTTAAAATGTATGGAGTCGTACGCATATCTCGCCCGCTGAGGGAAAGAGAGCAGAGAACGAGACTGGAATAAAGATAGAGAGAGAACACGGAAGCGATTGGAAATGTTGGTAGCATTGATCTGAGAGATCAGGTTCCTGTCATCTCCACATGTTCTTGAGAAACGAAAAAAAAAATATTTATTCGTCTTCATACATTGTGAGTGGATGGAACGAAAGATTAGACTTTTTTTTAAATCGTAGCATACACGTATTACAAAATTCTTAATGTGTTCTGCTCGTAAATCGATAACTTGAACATCTCGATATTTTGAAATTTTTGTTTAAATTATCAGTTCCTGATTGACCAAATTTGAGGACTGTTGTAAGAAACTTTTTTAAGAAACATTTCTTATCTTTCTTATGCCATTAATGATATGTCTATTTGACAATGTGTATTTAAAATTTTTTGTTTATATTAAAATCTCAACTCATATCTTACTTTATGAAAAGCACAATCATGAAAATATTACTCTAGCAGTGTATCCGAAGTTTTTGATACGTAAATTTTGAGATAATTATTAAAATAAACTTTTTATACTCCATTTCAGAATTCTCAACCTCTTCTCTTAACTTATAATTTAAACGAGAAATTTAGGTTTCCTTAAACCACTTGCTGATTTATTGGTAGGACGAGGGCTCTCATGCGACGATGCTTCCTTTTGGAAAGGTCAGTTTACAAACCCACGTTTGAGAAACACGTATAAAATAGCAATGCTGTAATTTTTAACACAGAAATATCAATATGTTACTCACCAGGTGTTTGGTTGGACGGACAACCGAAATTAATACCATCGGCGATGATACTTAGGAAACTGACATTAGCCTTTTAGTAACTGTTATATTATGTTCACAGAACTAGTAACCTGAGATGCTATTGAAACGATCAATTCGGAAAACGTACTGTGAATAGGATAACAGTCTGCATGAAATATAACGCACTCTTCCAACAGATATTGGTCACTCAAATTAATCTCACAGCAATATTTTTTTTAATAATCCATTCATTCGAGAGTGACAGGATAAGCTTGGTATTGGTAGTATGCTTTCCCCGACGGATACGTTAGTCTTAAACCAACCAACAAACAAACGCAAAGACCTAGCGTCCCATGCAGAGATTCTCGTTGTTACTGGAAGTATTCTTTCCGTTGTAGGTTAACCCTAGGGAGAAGAAAGCAAAACGGTTGAACATTTGTAAAGTTCATGACAGAGCTTAAAATGCAATAACTCGTGTCTTATGCTTTAGCCGAGTGCACGTTCGTGGGAACGGTTTAGCACGTTATACAAAGAAGGCAAAATAAAAGTGGACCGCAAAGTGCACGAGAGTTCGTAGCTTGCGCGTGATTTTCAACGACCTTGGACGTAGACCGGATTTTCTTAACGCTCGCAACATTTCGGTAGCTACTTTCTGTGATCATCAGGTGATTGTAGTGCGTACAAAATAAATGGAATTTTTTCTTGGCAACAAAATAAAAACTGGTCAACTACATCTACATTTAAAAAAACAAATCTATAGAAAAACGAAAACAATCAAAGCAGAATAAATAAAACAAACAATATAAATTTTAGAGAGCCAGCTGTGTCGATAGAAATTCCATTCCACTTACAAGTCGATCAAAATTCAATAACTTGGAATATGACAGTAGACGAGAATCAAGTAGATTTTTGTTGTTGGAAGGAGTACGGTTCGATAGTGGATGTCTTTATGTTCATTAAAATGTGTAATCTTTAATCTCCTTTACATTACAACTTCGACTGTCGTCGTCGACGGAGATAAACAGCGCTCTAACCGTGACACCGTCTTTAATCTCTGATACAAATGCGCCTAATATTTCGTTATTTGGAAGTGAATCATTTATTATTTTATTGTAGTATTTGTAAATGGCAGATGTAGCGTGCAATTGAAGCTTATCTACGAGGAGCGATAGCAGGTAGGATTGGGTGGTTAGGCTATTGTTAGTAGGTGACCGATTACCTGGGTTTAACAACAACTTAACCCACGTTAGTAGGAGTAGTTAGTAATAGTAAGAGTTAGCGATACTAGGAGAAGTGGGAGATGGATAGAAGAAGGACGATTGACTATTCAGTAATCACAGCTATATTAATAATAATAATAATAATTTATTACTGCAATTGGGCTGTCATGCCCGGTGGCAGAAATTTAAATACATAAAATATACATCAACAATATACAACAATTACAACAACAAAAATAAAACGAGGATATACCAAATCATACATGAATTAAAGTAAGAATGTGTTAAAATATTAGTATATTAAAATAAGAAAAGTATTAAAATAAAAATAAGAAAAGTACTAAGATGAGAAATGTATTTAAAAAATATGATATCATACCATTTAAAAACTAAATTTCATAATTTAATTCATTAAAAAATAAAGTAATTTTTTATCTTAAATTTAATTATTTAAAGTAATTTATCTTAAATTTAATTATTAAAGCAATTGTAACATCTCACCTCGACCCTGATGTGATGTATTGTTTCTTCTGGTAGAAGCGGGATCCAAATACCAAATGTCAATGGTAGTTTTCTCGCTGCCACCAGCTCGGTTTCCCGAGCAACCAAACTCACGAGTAATATTAATAAATAATGGTTTATTATAAATTACATAAAATCTGAATTGGTTATAAACTCAAACTCCCAAAATCATCAATACAGGAAAAGATCTTTGACTAGAAAAATATTGTTGTATAAAATTTAGCTGAAGACAACTAACTTTTATAAACCCCCAGGTTATCAGTTCTTTCGAGAAAACACGTTGTTTTCCCCCAACCACTAACTGAAACTAGTTACGCCTCTCGCACCTAGTACTGAATACATTAATCTGACGCAGCAGCCTTAATGAAACAAACTGGTCTCCATGACCAAAACTTATTACAGACACTAAACAGCGCTGACGGATCTCTATACGTTCCCTTGTACAGAATGAATCCCCGAGAGGGTGCACACCTCTCAATATATCNACAGACACTAAACAGCGCTGACGGATCTCTATACGTTCCCTTGTACAGAAAGAATCCCCGAGAGGGTGCACACCTCTCAATATATCGGGTTTTAGACGTCACGTGATCAGCGACTGACCACGCTCTCGCCACCCCCGGGCCGGCATTTTCCAGGAATACCGAGGACGCGCCGTAGAGGACGCATCGCTATACGCGTCACCTCGGCGCTTCGCAAACGCCTGTGTAGTTCCTTTCTTTTCTTCGTGGAATTAGTCTTTTCATTACATTGGTACAAACTTTCTTTAAGATGAAAAGGTTTATGTGGAACAATACCTCCACACGGAAAACTCGTTGCACGTCCGTCTTAGCGCGGGCCGGCCACTATTGTTCTATGCTTAACAGCATCCTGCTTACAAACACAAAACAATATTAATATTGGTCAAGTTGCTGGCGTGTCCTGGCGCCGACGTTACAGCAATTAAAAATTAAATTAAATTATCTAAAGTAATTTAAAATTAAATTAAAGTATTCAAACTAAATTAAATAATGACTGAACCAAACTCCAAAAAACTCCAATAATAATTACACTTAGGGAACCGACCCAGACACTTGAATCACTTAGGTGCACATCACTTCACTCACACTTTTACTTATTTCCCTTTCTGACTCCCCTATTGCCCTCCAAATCTTACATCACTTCACTTCACATCATCCCTAAACAACTGGCTTTGTCACTACACTACCACACACTATCTTCCAGAACTTGCCTAACCTTGTGAGTAGACGAAGAGCCCGATATCCTCTCCGCAACCGATGCAGGCATTGAATTCCAATCCCTAATTGTTCTGTTTAAGAATGAAAATTTTCCAACGTCTGCTGGAAAATTAACATTAGCAGGGACATTGAAGTGAAAAAATACAATTTTTTTTATCTGGTCCCTCCGGGAATCGAATCCGGATTCACTTTGTGGCGGACAAAAGTCTGTTAACCCTTTTTGAGTCACTGAAAGAGACTGAATCATTAAACTGCAATGTAATCGATGATGATTATTTTTAATGTGACTTTATTGTTAATTTAGCTGTTCAAAAACCAAATAATTCCTACGAATATCCGTAATCACTTAATAATTAATTTTTCTCGCAGAATTAATTTACTAAAACGTTTCCTGTAATTTCCCGACATTACTATTCATTATCATTGTAAGAGAGATACTTAAAAACACTTTAATCAAATGGACCAAAATGAAGTATGTTTTTTTAAATTGTCATCTCCGTACTGTTTTATGGAAATGAAGGTTTTGGGTAAATAGAGGATATTGACTGTGCATTTTCGTTGGAAAATGTGATCCATGAAACCAATTTTAAGGTTTTTAGTTCCATTTTATGCAGATTTATTTAAATTAATCTCTACTAGTATCTCATCAGTTGTGACATATTTCTGGAATAACAATACGCTACAATTTTCATTCGAGAAATCAGATATTTATGAAGCTGTATCAACACGAGAAAATTACAATTAATATTTCATTCTTTAGAAGTACAGGCTTCCAATACACCGATCTAATCAAATAGTCAACAACTCATTACTCCGTGTACTATTTTAATTTAAAATGTCCATGTTCAGAATACATAAAACGTAACATCAGATCATTGTATTTAAAAATGTACATTGCTGGGAGGGAAATTGTTTTTTCTCGTTTTATGGAATAAGCTAAAAAGTTTAAAAGCAATTTAAAAGTGTGTGTGAATACAGAATGTTGAACGAAGATATGTGCTACATAAATATGAGTAAATATGTGGGTACAAATTTTATGGAAGCTTTTTTGACGGTTTATGAACAAAAGCACCGTGTCGTTTATGTCACGAGATGTTTGTTTATTTCTAAATTATATTATCTTCAGAACATGAGGTGAACTTCACCAAGGGCGCATGATAAATTGTAAGATAAAAAGTAAATGATTGAGATTGTAAATGACAAATTACAATTCCTCCAGGAAAATGACCTAACGTTACTTTGCATTTGGTCATAGTGCAAATTAAGTAGCACGATTGATTAATATTGTTCAACGTGATTGATATTGTTATTGAAAATATTAAATAAATTATTTACATATTCTAAATAAGAAGTTACATTTTTCTCGATATAGAACAAACCCTCTCAAAGTACGAACATTTTCGACTAACTTCCACTTTTGTACTCGTACAATGGCGTTCGTAGCATCCAATATTCGTCACGTTGGGAAAATGTTTCTGGTGTGCGTTTACAAAGAATAATTATTAGAATCATTTTATTACAATGTACTTAGATACCATGGATGCTTTCTGCACGACTGTCCTGCAATCTCTTCAGAGTTGTCAATCAACTTTATACGTACAATGCGTACTTTCAATTTTCAATCAATTTAGTGCGATGCAATACATTAACTCTTCATGCATGCAACGAAATATTCATACTTATATATATATATAT